>JAUTBZ010151669.1:0-58292 GCA_032361785.1 Lepetodrilus galriftensis
ATGATTTAGGACTAATCACACATTACGATAAAAAATCTAATAAGAAAATAATAAAATATAAATTGAGGTCAAAATGAAGCGATTAGATGAGTATGAATTTTTAGTAAATTTTAGAACTTTTTGCACAGCTGATATGATTGTTAATGGTTTTTTGGATTTTAGTGATAATGATTTAATTGAGAGTATTTTTAAAAATGAAAATTTGGATTTATTAAAATTTGAAAAGTCTAGAGCATATATTCAAAATATAGATAAAAAGTTGTCTATATTATTTTCAAATAACAAGAGATACAATCTTATTTTATTAGATGGTTTGTCTTTTAATGATTTTAATGATTTTATTACTATCTTTAATTCTACTAAAAAAGTTTTTTTATTTGATGTTAGTCTTGCTATTGGTGGTTATGTTGATACAAATGTCGGTATTAAATTTAAAATAATTGATTTTGATAATTTAGATTGTATTGAATTAGTTGAAAGTAAACAAAGATTTATAGATAGTCTTAACTGACATTCTATCACGAATTTAATCCATTAAATTGTGAGGTCAATCGACAGAGCGACAGTAGTTTTTATTATGCTATGCCCTACCCTATCTAAATAAAACTTCTTAAAAAGGCTCTAGGAACTTAAAAAAAGCTGAAATTTATAAAAATTATAAAAAACTTTTGTAGTCTTTTCTTTAACTTGTGGTTACATCAAAAAATCAAATCTACTATTATATAAAGAAACTCGAAATAAATTAAGCCTTTTTTAAAAAATCTTTAATTATTTCTTAATTACAATTTTAAATTATTTTAAACATTTTAAATTAAACTTGCATCACAAATTTACATTTGTAACTTAAAATATTCAAAAGGGAAAAAATGAAGCAAGGTATAGTTTTAAAAGGTATTTTAGTCGGTGTTGATTTCACACAAGCTGGGGAATTTACAAACGATTCAGGAGAGATTATAAAATATGGAGATTCTGTAAAGTTAAAAATGAACATTCCGCACAATGTCATTAAACATGGTATAGAAACTCAAATAACTGACCAATATACTTTACAGATTCCAGTAGTTACAACTATCCAGCAAGACGTACAAGAGTACAACAAGCATTTAGGTAAAACTTTTGAAACACCTATCACAATGAAAAGTGATTTAACTTTTAAAACTCAAAAACCAAAGATGGTGTTATAAAGTTATGAACAAAGAGCCAAGGACACTAGAAGATAAATTAACATATTTTGTTGATATGTTTCAGTTACCTACTCTTGAAGAGATACAAGCTTTTGACGCATATTTGATTAAAACTATCGGTGTGCCATTAGCCAAACGATTAAATAAATCTGAATTTATAACAATGTTTAGATTTACAAAAATTCAAAATGATGATGATGTTTTGTGTAAAGATTGCACATTAAAAACAAATAGAAAAATAGTAAAGGATTCATAATGTTGAAAAAAATGTTTTTAGCAATGGTTGCTGTACTTGGTCTTTCTCAAAGTGTAAGTGCTGCTGTTTTAACTGAAGCTCAAACTACTGCTGTTACTGGTGCTATCACTAGTGGTATAGGCGAGTACATAGCTTTCATTTTAGCTGTTATCGTTATAACTTACCCTGCAACTCTTATCATCAGAAGTCTGCGTGGAATTGGTAAAGGTAGAGCTTCTTAGTAAGCTTTTAAATGATGGTAATTACATTTGATTTATCTAGCTTTTATGTGTTAATGACACTTCTACTATCTGCTAGTATCGGTGTAGTTTTTATCAAATCTGCTGTGAGGTTTTTAAATGACTAAGTTTTTATTTATGTTCATTATAAGCCTTACGGCTCTCAATGCTGACATCGTTTTTAAAGGCGATTGTGGCTCATACAAATATGATTTAAATATTTCTGCTAATAGATATTATGGTGGTCAATGTATCCAAGAGCAATTAAGAGTTTATTATGATAGAAGTACTGATTATATTAGAGGTGTTTATGTTGACCCGCAAGTCAGTACATCATTAGATATACATTCATTGAGTACTGGAAGAGTATATAAAAGTTTTGATTACGATGAGGGAGATGTGATTTTTATCGGCTCTCCAAATTTAAGATTTTTATATGGGCTTTCAGGTCTGCTTTTAGGTTTTTTAACGATTCAATTACTATTTAGAACTATCTTAAGGAGATAATTATGCCATTTGTAGAATTTCAAATAACTAACATAGATGATATAAATATCTTCTACTCTATCATGATAAATTATTTCATTGGTACTTTTGCAATCTTTATGATGTTTGATTTTACTCTTTCTAATCTCTTCGGAAAATCTAAATGAATTTTGTTCTTATAGGTTTTTTACTTCTCATAATCTTCATAATGTTAGTTCTTGGTTTTTCTAGTGAAAAATTTGAGAAAAATTTGGATTATTTGTTGGGTCGTGAGCGATGAGAAGGATTATTTTTATATTTGTTTTTATTGCTATTAATTTAAATGCCATTCCTTTTCGTTCACATATTTTTGATTCTGATGGAAAAGGTGTTTTGGTAAAGACTCCTATTGGTTATCCTACTGGGGATAATTCTAATTGTGATTCTGCTTTGCTTTCATTTTGTGAAGTAAATTTTAACAAAATGCGGGAATTTTATGTTAAATTTAATAGTTATTCAGCTGAATATTATGGAGGTTCTGCTGAATATGCAAGTTGTGCCTTTGGTGTGTTTTTTTTCGTTGAGTCTAATGTTGAATATAAGTTTACTGGTGCGATTTTGTCTGATGCTCCCTGCCCTGATGGTACTGTTAGGCATATTGATGAAAATGGTGTAAAAGAGTGTAAAGTTTTTAACCCTAATGTAAGTGAAATGTGTGATAGTCTTGCTTATTTAAAGTGTCCTTTAAATTCTGTCCGTGACTCAAGTTTTGGATGTGAATGTAAAACCACTATACCTGATGGTTGTAACTCTTCATTCCCCTTAGATACTCCAACAAGTGGTCAAAACTGTCAATCAAGCTATATAACTGCTGAAGATGGCATAAGTGGTAAAACTTGTTATAACTGCTCTGCTGATAATAATGACTCAAATGGAAATAATGAACCATCTTTAGATGATTGTGACAATTTAAATACTACATACACTAACTATTGTCAACAAAATGGAGGAACTTTAAAAAGTTTTACTTGTAATCAAATAGAGGGTCAATCTGCTAATTTTGAATTTAATTGTGAATATTCCGATACACCAACTGATAATAACGATACTCCACCATTAAACGATTATAACGAAACAACAACAGTTTTTAATCCTGATACAAACGAAACTACAACAAAAACAACTATACAAACCGATGAAAATGGAACTATTACAAGGACAACAACAGATAGTGAAACAGGACGAATAACAACTGTTATAATCGGTGGTAATAATGGTTCATCAGGAGGAGGTCAAGGAGGTTCAACACCTAGTAAAGATTATACAAATTTACTTAACAGTATCAACAAAGGTATAAAAAACAATACTGATACACTAAACAAAGATTTAACTGGTACTATGCCAACTGATTCAACTGATACATCTGCAATAGATAGCTTTATAGATGGAGTTGAAACAATAGACGGCTCAAACTATCAATCAAAGTTAGAGGGTCAATTTAACTCTATATATGATTCTTATAGCTCAAAGGTTTTATCAAAATTTACTGGTTGGTTAGACGCTAGTAATTTAGATACTGTTAACCCTTTTGTACTTTTAAATAATTACTATCTATCACACCAATTTCAAACACTTTCGATTGATTTATCTGCTACAAATGTAGATTTATTATCAAACGCTCCATCTATGGATTTTACAAAAGATTTAGTAATTGATAAGTTCCAAAAGCTCTATGATATAACTAATGTAATATTTGTATTTCTTGGAGTATTGCAAGGATTCTTAATATTTACGAGGGTTATCGCAAATGATTAGTACTATATTTAATTTAATTAAATGGGGTTTAAAAGCTTTATTAGGTCGGGTCTTTTGGATAGGTACTCTAATCTTTTCTTTGTTTAAGTGGCTATTTAGTTCATTTACAATGGTTTTTGCCGTTATGCGTGGATATACAATCTATAACATAACTATGAAAATATTATCTATACCTATCATTTTAGGTTTAGCTTTTATGTTTTTAGATTATGGTTTTAACTCTTTAAAAATAAGCTTTTTAGAAAATCAATCAATAGGCTCTTATCTCACTACTTTAATTGAGTCTGTACCATTATTAAATGATGCCATTATTGTCGCTGGTCATAGTGGCTTTTTAACTATGCTCTCAATAATGTTTTATTTTTTCTTAGTGGGGTTCTTTAGTAAAATAGCGTTAAAAGTAATGTTTTGATATTTAAATCATTTTTAGGAGAGTCTTACAACTTCTATGATGAAAATCAACTTTTAACAAATCTCTTATCAGGAGATATTGGAAGTGGAAAAACTTCTTTTGTAATCCAATATCTTTACTATCTTGTAAACCAAAAGAGAGATAAAAAAGGTAATATTGACAAATCTTGGAAACTACCATTTAAAGAAGTTCATATCAATATTGATGGTTTTGACTTTCAAAAGTTTAATGAACTCGCTAAAAATAACGGCTTAGATTTAACTTTCCATTGGTTAGACTTTAAACACTTTGAAGAGTTTGCAAAAGTTGAAAGAGAGTTATATACTAAGTATAATTCCGATGGTGGTGGAGAAATTGCCAAAAACCAAATAGAGCATATGCCAAAAGAGTATAAAAAATATCTCTTCTCTTTGGTTGTGTGTGATGAGGCTGACCATTGGATTACAAAGATAAATCCCGATTTAGCAACCTTTCTAAAATGGAAAAGACATCTAGGTCTTGGTGTTTGGTTCATAACTCAAAAATATCAAAACTTGGATAACTCTTTTTATAATTCAGGAGCAATAAACAGATTTTTACACATTAGAAATCCTTTGTTTAATGCTTTTGGTTATAAGTTCATTGAGCATTGGACGGCTTCAAATCGTCAAAAGAGTGAGAATTTAGCTAATACTTATAACTTTAAAATTATGCCAGAAATTTATGAGCTATATGATTCAGGTGCAAATATCGGAGCAACTGAGAAAACATCATCAAATATAAAAAGATATGCTCTTTTATTTCCGTTGGGTCTAGTTCTTGGATTATCTGCAATATATTATTTAATGTCATTGTATTCTGATAAAACTCCTCCAGCTCTTAATGAAAAAGATAAAATGTCAACTGCAGTTGACAATATTAAAAGCGTGACTGATCTACATAAAAAAAACAAAGATAATGATTTGGATTTTGAAGATAAAAAGATAGTTCGTTGCGTATCTTTTAAAAAACATATAAATTGTTATAACAAAAGTCACTTTAGTAGTTTTGAAACTAAATATATTCATAGACTTATGCAAGATAGTAGATTTAATATAGAGATCCTTTCAAGTTACAAGAATGAAACTTATTTAATTGTTGATAGTATTGTTTATAATTTTTTGTTTAATAGCAATTTCCAAAAGGATAAAAATGAAAAAAGCACTTCTAATTCTATTTCTGTTTTTTAGCTCCTCTTTTGCTAAAGAGTTAAATTTCTATGATATACAAGCCTATATATCAAACAAATACAAATATACAGTAATTGTCGATTCTGACATAAAAAAGAGTTTTATTCTTTATTCGGAAAATGTAGAAAATGATTTAACTATGGATAACTTTAAAAGAATTATGCTTGGTTCAGGTTTTAACTATGATGTAGATGGAAAGTTTATATATGTTACTGATACATCTCAAACAGAAAAAGAGTTAGAAAAAAAAGAGTTAAATTTTGTAAATGATTTAACTTATGAAAAGCAGAAGTTTAACTATGAGCTAGAAAAAAAAGATATGCTTTTTGAGCAACAACAAAAACAAAAAAAGCTATCTGAAAAAAAACAGATTGTTTATCACGATACTATAAATTCAACTTTAGATAAAGAAAAAGTTAATCAAATTTGTAAATCATACGACTATGATTGTCTATATTTGTCAAATTCAAATTATATGGTTAAATCAAAAAAACCTATAAAGTATCAGGGGGAATTTACTAAACATACACTTTTAACAAACTTTGCTTTAGTTGGGGAAATAATAGAGATAAAAAAAGATGATTTTGATAAGAAAAACATTGATATATCAAATTTATTATCAATCGCTATGAAGTCTAATTTTCTTGATTTTTCTGTTACTGCCGAGCAAGGTACTTTTTTTAATGGTCTGCAAGATAAATCAAAAGTAAGTATCTCTGCCATATTCCAATACTTTAAATCTAAAGGTATGACAAAAACGATATCTAATCCTTATCTTGCTTTGACTGACAATAAAAAGACTTCCTTTTCATCAGGTCAAGAGCTTTCAGTTAAATCAAGTGAAACGATAAACACGGAAAAAGGAATCACAAACTATAGTTATAAAAATATAACTGTTGGTATTGATATAACTGCTTTACCTCAATATCAAAATGATAGTGTTTTAATTGATTTAAATTTAAATATATCCTCTTTGATTGATTATGATGATGAGAAAAATCTAGTAAATATATCAACTAGAAAAATATCAGGATTTTACAGATTTACAGAAAACAAACAAGTAAAAATAGTATCTTATGAGAATACATTTTTAAAAAATAAATCTCACAAAGTTCCAATACTTGGAGATATACCACTCATAAAAAACATATTTTCATCAAAATTAATAGACAAACAAAACTCTATCATATTTATTATATTTACATTAGAGAGAGTTGCATAATGAATAAAAAAAGATTAATAAGATTGGAGGGGCGAAAATTGCGACAGCAATTTTATAGCCCCTCACTTGATTCGTTATTAATAACTTTCGGTGGTAGAAAGTTAGTAATATCAAAAGAGGTTAAAAGTGAAAAATAAAATTCCATTTTTAGAATTACCTAAAGTTATTAAGCTTAAAATATTTCTATACAAAATGAAATTACTCTATCAGGAATTAAATCAAAAGATATATTACTCTCCAGATGAACAAATGACTTTAGGTGCTTATGGTTCTAGTCAATTGTTTACAATCGGTGGACAAATGTACTTTTATAGTTCTGTACCAAATCAATCACAATTTAGAAGAGTTATGGGCATATACAGAAAAGATAATTACACAATTATGATATTACAAAGAGAGGACGGATTTTATGAGGTTCAAAAAGATAATTTCACATTTCATAACATTTTCAAGAGTTTTAAGGAATCTAAACTTTTTATGGAGAATATTTAAATGAGTTATGGGATTGAAGCAAATGATAGGCTTTATGTTGATTTGATGATGGAGAAACAAAAAGATTATCTTTTGAGTCATGAACATAATACAATGAGTGCAAATATCGTTCCTCATAAATATTTAGCTGAATTAAATAATCGCATAAGTGCTTTAGTTAAAATTGTAGAAGATGATAATTGCGTTCCGATATTTATAACTATTACTGCTCCTAGTGCTTATCATCCAAGTTCTAAAAGATTTAATAATGAATCAATACACGCTACAACGCTCTACCTTAGCCAAATTTGGAAAAAGTTGCTTGATGCTAATGTATTTAAGCGTATTAGGCATAATGGCGAAAATAGCCACTATTTTAGAACATATGAGCCACACAAGTCGGGTGTACCACATTTACATGCACTGGTTTACATTCCAAAAAAGTATATTAAAGATTTTAAAAAAGCTTTTTTGAGACTTATGAGGTCACAATATATAAAACAATATAAGTTTTTATTTCAATTTAGAAAATCGGGATATAAGAGCAATTTTGATGGTAGTAAAGCATATATTTTAAAATATATAAATAAATCTTTGAAAAATGCTAGAGATGGTACGATGACCGATGAGGGTTATTGGTATGTCAAAAATAGTGTTAATCGAATTAGTATGAGTCACTCTTTAGTTCCTTTGCATATATTTAGAAAAATTAGATATTTAGATGAACATAAAGATATTTATAATGTTACTACTCATTATAAAAATAATAGGCTTGTTTTGAGTCCTAAAAAGTCATTTATTGAAATTCATTATTTTAATCAAGATGATTTGATTTATGATTCTAAAATTTTATGGTCAAAACCATTTAGTCAACAAAGATTAAAAGCATTATTAGACCATAGACCGATGAGATTTAAGCCTAAAACGCCGTTAAGAGTACTTTCTAATAAAACAGCTGTCTTTAATGGTTTTAATCAATTTATAGGCTATGTAAACAAAGAAACCTATACATTTAAAAAGGATTTCTTTGAACATTTATCCTTTGATAAGTATAACGATATGCAATTATACGATTTAATAAAAAGATTAGATGAACATATCGATAATGGTGGAGATATCAACCTTACTAAATACGGAGTATTTAAAGAGGAAGCTAAAAGAAGAATGCTGTTTGCTGGTGAACCTATCCCAATTAATGATTATAATACCAGCTTTGATTTTATAGATGTGTTTTTAGAATAGATTATGCTACTTTTTTTTCTTTTGTAGGTAGATGTAAGTATCTTATTACTTCTCTATTAGTTTTTATATAATTGATTGCTGATTTATCTAGTATTTTTTCTGATACTGCAAAGATTCTTTTTATGTCATACTCTTTGTAATTTATATTTTTTATCATAAATGTGTGAGTATCTCCGATAAATGCTTTTATTTTTTCGTGATTGATTTTATATTTACCATTTTCTTTCCAATCTTTGCATTGAACTAAAATTATTTCATTTTGTTTTATTGCAATTAAATCTATACTTGAATCTTTTTTACCTTTTTCAATACCATTAAATTTAACTATGTATCCCATATCTTCATAATATTTAGCTACAAATTTTTCATAATTGTCGCCTTTTTGTTTACTACTTTTTAAGTGTTTTTTATATCTTTCTTTTTTTTCTTTAATTTTTATATCTTTTTTATCTTCTAACTTCTCTTGTAAAAATTTTAAATCTTCTCTTATTGTTTCTTTCATTGCTTTTTTGATTTTATTGAACATAATTAACCCCATTATTTGATATTAATATATCGACAGAGTAAAATTATAATTAAGTTTTTTTTGTAAAGTAAGATAATTTGAATATTTATGTGATATAATTCAAGAAGTTGAAGGCAAAAAACTGGAATTTTTTACCTTCAAGATGGAATTAGAAGACACCTAAAACCACCCTACTTTGAAATTTTAGCGTATTAACCTTAAATGGTTTATACATCATAATATATATTCTCTTGAAAATATATCACTCTTCTAATAAACTTTTTTGTTCTTTTTTGTGATAAACACCATCAAGCTCTTTTAGTTGTAGTGAACGTGTTATGAGGTTACCTTTTCCACTACTAAGCTTTTTAAATGCTTCTTGATAGCTGCTATGAGCTTTTGTGAGAGATTTTTCAACCATGTGCATCTCATCTACAAAGGATACAAACTTATCATGCATATCTCCTGCTTTTTTGGCGATAAGTCTTGCATTTTTATTTTGGTATTCGTATCTCCAGCTGTTTTGTATAGTTCTTAATACTGCTAAAAGTGTTGAAGGAGAAACTATGATGATGTTTTTTTCATAGGCACTTTCATAAAGTGTTCTATCTTCATTTGTTGCGGCTAGAAAAGCAGCTTCTATGGGAATAAACATCAAAACAAAGTCCAAAGTCTCTATGTTTGGTATATCTTGGTATCTTTTATTGCTTAGATCTCTTATATGCCTCTTTATGGAGTTTATATGCTCTTTTAAGTGTTGAGCTCTTTCAAACTCATCTTGGCTTGAATAAAATCTCTCATACGAGATAAGAGATAGTTTTGAATCGATTATAATATCTTTTTTATCTGGAAGGTGGATTATGACATCTGGGCGTAATTTATCGCCCTCTTGGTTTTTATACTCTTTTTGTATCTCATACTCTCTACCTTTTTTAAGACCTGAACTTTCTAGTACACGCTCAAGTATGTATTCACCCCAATCTCCTTGGACTTTGTTATCTCCCTTTAGTGCATTTGTTAAGTTGTTTGCTTCTTGTGATATTTTTAAATTTAAAATTTGAAGTTTTTGAATCTCTTTTTCTAGTGAAAATCTCTCTTTACTTTCATTGTGATAATAATTTTCTATTTTTTCATTAAATTGTGAGATATTTTCTTTAAATGGTTGTAAAATTTGAGATAAATTACTCTGATTTTCTATCAAAATTCTTTTGTTGCTTTTGTCTATGATATTTGTAGCTATATGTTCAAATTCATTTTTTAATTTTGTAGAATTCTCAAATGACTTTAATTGCTCATCTTTAACTGCAAGTTGGGTTTTAAGGTCATAATATGCCTTTATAACCGCCCTACTCTCTTTGTTGTTTTTCACATAATACCTCCAAAAAAGAGCAAAACCTATAAGTGCAGAAAGCAAAAATCCGATAAAAAAGTTTATATAAAAATCATCCATGTTGTGATTATAGGATAATTTCTATCAATCTCTAAATAATATTTCAAAATGAAATATTAAAAAGGCCAAACACTCTTTACCATTCTACTTCCCCATGGTTGTCTAGTTGACTCTTTTATGTCACCTTCTGTTTCATAAAGTATTTTTGCATCTGCAATATACTTAGAGTTTATGGTGTTTGTTTGATCTATATCATATGGTCTTATGACACCACTTATACGCATCATTTGTTTGGTTCCATTTAGTAAAAGTGATCTACTTCCATCTATAAAATAGTTTCCATTTCTTAATATTTTAACAACTCTTGCACTTATAGTAGTGTTAAATTTTTCATTTCTTGATTGACTCCCTGCTCCACTATAATTACTGTTTGAATTTGTTTTAAATCCCATGTCAGTTAACCCATTTAAAGTAGTAGAGATTGAGCTTGATATGCCATTTCCATTTTTTCTTCCAGCAAACAGACCTCCACCAAGATTGGTTATAGATGAGTCAGTTAGTTTTTTATTTCCTTGTGAGGATTGAAATGTTTTTTCATTTATAACTACAGTTACTATATCATTAATATGCATTGCTTTTTTATCTGAAAAGAGTGGATTTGTTCCTCTTCCATATATGCTACCTTCGTTATATGATGAGCTTTTAGAACCCGTACTTGAACAAGTTTCATCGATATATGAAGGTCCTTTCATCGACATTATCGGTTCTACTTGATGAGTTGTACAGCCTGAAAAAAATGCTGTTAGAGTTAAAAGAGTTATTAAAATATTTTTTTTCACTAAGGTTTCCTATCTTTTTTGTTATAATCTAGCAAATTTTATTCCAAAGGATATATGTGAGTCAATTAAAAGAGAAATTAAAAGAAGATTTGAAAGTTGCTATGAAAGCTAAAGATGTTTTCAAGAGAGAAACTATAAGATTTTTGATGAGTGCTATTAAACAAGTAGAGGTTGATGAGAGAATTGAACTTACTGATGATGATATATATAAAATTATACAAAAATCTATAAAACAAAGAGAAGATGCAGCTTCTCAGTACAAAGAAGCTGGTCGTGATGAGTTATATGAAAAAGAGACAAATGAAGCTGCACTTTTGAAAGATTATCTACCAAAACAATTAGATGCAAATGAGCTAAAAGATATTATCACTTCTGTTATAAACCAAAGTGATGCAAAAGGTATGAAAGATATGGGAAATGTGATAAAACTAACCATGCAAAAAGTTGGATCTTCAGCTGATGGAAAAAGTGTAAGTTCACTTGTAAAAGAGTTATTGAGTTAAAAAAATAGAGTTAGATACTAATTTAAGAGAATAGTTTCTAACTCTTTAACGCTCTTAACAGCCTCTTGATGGTTAGAAAATCCCCAATCAACTAGTATAGAATCAACACCTGCATTTTTAGCAGCCATTATGTCTCGCTCTCCATCTCCTACTATTACAAACTTATCTCTACTATCTTTGTAGTGATTTATGATTGTATCTATCATCTCTTTGTTTGGTTTTGCATTTTTAACTTTATCTGCACACATTATGATGTCAAAATATTTACTTATATCATTTGCATCTAAGATTTGCATGGCTGAAAGTTCATAAGCATTTGTAGCAATTGAAA
The DNA here is from genome assembly GCA_032361785.1 of Lepetodrilus galriftensis. Taxonomy (NCBI): domain Eukaryota; kingdom Metazoa; phylum Mollusca; class Gastropoda; order Lepetellida; family Lepetodrilidae; genus Lepetodrilus; species Lepetodrilus galriftensis. Next base: position 12,062 of record JAUTBZ010151669.1, read on the forward strand.
GTTTATGAGTTTTTTTTAGCTTTTGTAGAAGGTCTAATATACCATCATATAAAGCTGTATCTATGTTATGGTTGTCAGTATAATACTCTTGAAACCATCTCTCCTGATCTTTTGTAAAATTTTTAGTTTCATAAAAAAATGAAGGTGCGTGTATGTTTGTATTGTTTATGCAAGCAACTATTTGAGTGTTTGGCATAGGAGAAAGCGACAATTTTCCTCGTACATGGTTAATCGCATTTGCTATTACTGATGAACTATCTATGAGAGTTCCATCCATGTCAAAGATTATATATTTTTTATATCGCAATTTAAAACCTCTCTTGTTAAGATTTTTGCTATCTCTTTGCTTGTGTTGACTATATGATTTACTCCATACTCTTTGATAATCTCTTCATGGCTATTGTTTTGTACTTTTACAACTACATTTATATCTTTGCTGATGTTTTCTATTGCTTCACAAATTAGACGAAGTTTTACTACATTGTCTATGGCTATTATTACTGCAAAAGATTGTTCTATATTTACTGATTCTAAAGTTTGAGTTTGCGTTGCATTTGCTAAGATGATAGGTTCAGAGTTTTCTTCACCTAATTTTACAAGATTTATGTCATGTTCTAAGATGATATAGTTTAAACCAAGATATTTAAAATGGGCAGCTACTTTTTGTCCCAATGGTCCATATCCACATATGACGATATGGTTTTTATATCCTGTGGTTGTTATGTTTTCATAAATAGCTTCAGGTTCTGGAGAGAGGTAGTCAGCTATATTTTTGATATTTTTAAGGACAAATGGTGTAATTATCATAGATAGTACAACTGTAACTATAAATATCTGATTATACATATCACTAAGAAGATTGCTATGATGAGCTAATGCAAAAATAGCTAAAGAAAACTCACCTACTTGAAAAAGTGCAAGTGCAGTTTTTAAACTTGTTCTTTTTTGTAACCATATTCGTAAAGTAAGGTACAAAATCAAAGCTTTTAAAAACATAACTGCTACTAAAAGAGCAACTATTATATGCCCGTGAGTTAGTATGATATTTAAATCAATCTGCATTCCAATAGTTACAAAAAACACACCTAACAATATATCACGAAAAGGAATTAAATCCGCTTCAATTCTATACTTATATCTAGTCTCAGCTATAGTCATACCAGCTAAAAAAGCTCCTAAAGAGTATGAAAATCCAAAACTATAAGCAACAAGAGATGAACTCATAACAACAAGTAAGACTGAAACTAAAAATATCTCTTCAGAGTTAGTAGTCATAATCCAATCAAAAAATCTATTTAAAAGTATTTTACCACCTATAAAGAGTATAAAAAATACAACTATAGCACTGATAAGAGTTTGTACCAGAAGTTCGCTTACTGAAGCATCTTTAGATGTAAAGATAGAAATCATCAAGAGTATTGGGATAACAGCTAAATCTTGAAATAGCAATATCCCCAATGTCACACGACCATAACTGCTATGTGTATCATTTTTCTCTTGTAACATTTTTAGTACTATTGCTGTTGAAGATAAAGATAGAGCAAAGCCTACAATTATTGCTGTTTTTATGTCAAAATGTAAAAAATATGCTAAAAATGTAAAAGTTGAACCTATGAGTAAAACTTGTAAAAACCCATAAACAAAAACTTCTTTTTTCATGCTTTTGAGGTGATTTATAGAAAACTCTAGTCCTATTGTAAACATCAAAAAGACTATACCAAACTCACCTATGTGAGAGAGTGCCTCTTTATCGATATGCATGTATGAAAATATATAATTTACTATCAATCCAGAAAAAATATATCCTATAATCGTAGGAATATCAAATTTTTTCAATATAACATTGATTATAGTTGCAATTAAAATTGTGATAATTGAAATTAATAAAATATTTTCCACAAAACCTCCATAATATTTAAAATACTATATTAGCATAACTTTTTAAATTTAATACAAATTATAATATAATGAATAAATATAGGAGCCATAAATTATGTTAAAAATACTACTCATCTTGCTTGTAAGTCTGTCTGTTTATGCAAAAGATGAAAAAATGATACTTTTATATGTGGAAAAAGATGGCTGTCAATGGTGTCAAATGATGGATGAAGATATTATTGAAAATACTAAAGTCTTAAAAAAAATAAATAAATTATATAAACTCAAACGTGTTAAAAAAGGGAGTGAATTGATTCCTTCGTTTATAGAAGTGAAGTATTACCCTTCTTCATATATCTTATCGCCTGATTCTACAAAGCTTGTCGATGAGATTATCGGATATCAAAATCCAGATAAATTCATCAAACAGCTTCAATATATATATGAACTATTTGGACAATAGTTTTATATTGTCCAAAAACCCACCTGTAACATACAAATCTTCTAAATAGATTAACTTATTATCAGGTTCAAGTTGTTTTAGTGCAGCTTCTATATCTACTCTAAAATGTGACATAAAATCAATCGGTTTGTACCAACCTCTTACATGTTCAACAGGAGATGGATAATTTAACCATATGTTTCCATTGCCATAATCTTCGATATGAGCTGGTATATTTCCATGGTTAAAAAATGAATCCCAGATAAGAGCTCTCCAACCTTTAGCTGTTTTTGCATAAACACCGATAGAGAAGTGAGGCATATAACCTTTTCTGTTTGCAGTTGGTAACTTATAATTTGGCATACCACCGATATCCATCTCTAAAATAGTATGAGTAGAGTAATTTAACGGAAGTTGATACTCCGCCCCATTTTCCCAGTTATCACCTTGAATTTGTTTCCATTGTGGATTTAGAACTAAAGTTCCTTTACTCCCTAACAGCCCTGGAGTTGCTCTTTTTGGAGGATATTTACCTACAATTTGTATCCATTTTGGATTTATGGAATTTTCTGCATCTTCTAGTATAGTATCTGGAAGTTTTACTTTTTTTACACTAAATTTGTAAGTTGCTTTAACTTCAAGTTTGTTGTTAAAAAATGCTCTTACTTCATATTCACCTGCTGGAAGACCGTGGAAAGTTATATCTCCAGCTTTTACAGCGTCACTCCACTCCCAATCATATGCATTTTTAAATGTGCTCGCAACTCCAACTGGAAAGATTCCTATCCAATCTTTTTGATTTCCTAACATATTTGTAAAACTTACAACTATTTGTTCTCCATTGTTATAGGCTGTTTTTGCTGTTTTGACTGTAGTAATAATTGGTTTTTTTATAACTGTAAATTCTGCTTTATCTAACTCTGTCATGCTATTGTCTAAAAACACTCGAACTTCATATGCTCCAGCAGGTACCGAATCTAATGAGTGATTTCCGTTTCCTACATGTCCATCAAATTTCCAAGCTATAGTATTTTCCCAAACACTAGGATCACCTTTTTTGAAGATTCCAACCCAATCACCCTCGTTTCCTGGCATACCACTAAGAGTTATATCTATAGAGTCTCCTTCATAAAATTGAGCTTTTGTTGTTACGGTTACTTGATAAACTGCGTCAACTACAGTAAACTCTTTTTTTGCCAAAATTGTATATGAGTTGTTTAAAAATACTCTTGCTTCATAATCCCCTTTTGGGACTCCGTCGATTATATTTTCTCCATCTTTAACTTGTCCATCAAATTTCCATGTTAAAATATTTTCCCAAACACTAGGTTTGTTTTTTGGAAAGATACCTATCCAATCACCTTCATTTGCTGGCATGCCACCAAGAGTTATCTTTATCTGTTGATTGCTCTCATAACTTGCTTTATCAAGAGCTATTGTTACACCTTGTAGTTCTTTAACATTAAAAGCTATTTTTGCCAAAAGTGTATATGAGTTATCTAGAAAAACTCTTGCTTCATACTCTCCAACAGATACAGAATCCAAATCATATGTACCATCTTTAACTTGCCCGTCAAATTTCCAAGTTACTACATTTTCCCAAACACTTGGTTTGTTTTTTGGAAAAACTCCAACCCAGTCACCCTCGTTCCCTGCCATTCCAGTAAGAATTATAGTGATAGGCTCACCAACAGTAAATTCACTTTTACTAAGTTTTATATCTGCACCAAAAAGTGAAAATGTAAACAGAACTAATAATAATATTTTTTTCATAACTCTTCTCCAAAACCTTTGATATCAAAACTAGAGAACTTTTTCATACTCTGTTTTTTACTCTCTACTAACTCTCCATCTTTATAAAAAGATATAACTGCATAAAGTTTATCTTTTATATCAATTTTAATTTTGCTATTTTTTGCAGAAATTGTCATCGATCTTACATATTTGTCAAATGGTGTTATAGAAGTTATCTTTAAAGATTTTTCGTTTGAAATATCCATGTTTTTATAACTTGGAGTAGTTCTAAACTTACTATTGTTGTTTGTATCTTCTGCTTTTGCTCTTGATACTCTTTGACTCTCTTTTAAAAAACTAAACTTTGCAATTGAGACGAAATTATCTTGATTGATTATTTCTACACTTTTACTAGTTTTGTTTGAATCATTTTCCTTAGTTGTGTCTGTTTCTTTGGTTTTTCCTCTTGTATTACCACAAGAAACCATCGAAAGAACTATACCTAAACCTATTAGGTATCGAAAAAAATTGGCTTTCATAATTTTATCCTTATACTTAAAATATAAGGTATTATCGACATAAATTATAAGTTATAAAGCTATAAACAGATATTTGCATGTATATATAATTATGTAATCATTTTGTAATAAAATTATAATATAATTATTAAAATTTAAATAAAGGAAATCCATGAAAAAAGTGATACTATCCATATCAGCAATGGCAACACTAGCAACTTTTTCAAATGCAGATACAGTTATAAAATCAAAAGCAGGAGTATTAAAATTTAATGGTACTCACTATATAGGTTTAGTACATAAATCTTCAGATGTTGGAAATGATGATGATTATTTTGAAACAAGAAGAAATTATCTTCAAGTTAAAGCTTATATGAATGAGAACTCAAAAGATTATCTTAGAGTTACACTTGATACTCACAATGAAAAAGATGGTGTGGTGAATCTAAGATTAAAATACGCTTATCTTTATCTTGATAATGTCTTTGCAAACACTGGCGTAGAGATAGGTCAAGTTCACCGTCCATGGATAGACTATGAAGAGCATCATGGTTGGCTATATAGAAGTATCGCAAAAACATTTGTAGAAGAGCATAGTGGAGCTCACTTCACAAACTCTGCAGATCGTGGTATAAACTTCAAAACAAAAACTGAAAAATTTTCAAGTGAGATAGGTATATTTAATGGTGAAGGTTATCATGGAAATGATAATGATGGAGAAAATGGTCTATCATTTGAGTGGAGATTAACTTCAAGTATATTAGGAACTGGGAAAAAACATGTTCACGCTTCTAAAGACAGATATTCAGATGTATCTTTTTTAGGTCAATATAACACTAAAACATTAGAAAAAGATGAAGATTTTATATGGTACGGCGTTCACGCTGTATATAATCAACCAGAGTTTTTAGTAGCAGCTATGTATGTTCAAGCAGATGATAAAGGTGTAGAGAACAATAGCAAAACTGGTAATGGTTTTACTGTAAATGGTGAGTATAGAGTTGACCACGATTGGACTCTTTTAGGTCGTTATGACTCATTTGGGTCAGATGATGGAGCAGATAGAGAGGAGTATATAGCAGGTGCTGCATATAATTACTCAAAAAATATTAAGTTTATAGGAAATGTTTTCCATATAGATAAAGATACAAATAAAAACAATAAAGCTAGTGATAAATATATGTTAACTGCAGAAGTTAACTGGTAGAAATATCATTTAAGATTAGAAAAAGTTACAAAAGTTACAAAAAGTATAAATATTAAAAAAAATTGATAAAATTTTACTAAATTGATAATTTTTAAAGAAAAAAAAGAAAAACAACTGTATCATTAACCGATATATAAAACATCAAAAGTGAGGCAAAACAAGATGGAAATACAGACTATAAAAAAGATGCAGAAAAAAGCTCTTAAATCAAGTGGAATTGATTTTATAAAAATAGGGTTCGCAATTATTTTTATGGCAGCAGTGTTGATATATAGTTTTTCAACAACTGGAAATATACCAAACAATACTTTTTTAGCAATTGCAGCTCTTTTTGGTGCGTACATGGCTATGAATATCGGAGCAAATGATGTAGCAAACAATGTTGGTCCTGCTGTTGGTAGTAAAGCATTGACCATGGGTGGAGCTATAGCAATTGCAGTTATCTTTGAAGCTGGTGGTGCTTTTATAGCTGGTGGTGATGTTGTTAAGACTATCAAAAAAGGTATTATAGATATCAGTGCTTTTGGTGGAAATACTGATATGTTTATCTGGGCTATGATGGCTGCACTTTTAGCTGCTGCACTTTGGCTTAACTTCGCAACAGTTATGAAAGCACCAGTTTCTACAACTCACTCTATCGTTGGTGGAGTCATGGGTGCGGGAATAGCCGCTGCTGGTTTTTCTATCGTTAATTGGGGAACTATGGGGAAAATTGCGGCTTCGTGGATTATATCACCATTACTTGGCGGTCTTATAGCTGCTGGTTTTTTATTAGCGATAAAAAGGACTATAGTTTTTAAAGAAGACAGGATAGCTGCAGCTGCAAAATGGGTTCCTGTTTATGTTGCGATAATGTCTTGGGCATTTACTACATACCTAACTCTAAAAGGTTTGAAAAAGATTTGGCCAAGCATAGTTGATTTTGTTGGATTTTTGCCTGATGAGAAAAAACCATCATTTTTAGTTGCAGCAATTTTAGGTCTTTTAGTTGGAATAATCATATACTTTGTAGTAAAAAGAAGCTTATCAAAGTCAAGTCATACTTTAGAAAATAGTAGAAAATCTGTAAACACACTCTTTACTATACCTCTTATATTTGCAGCTGCTCTTCTTAGTTTTGCACATGGGGCAAACGATGTAGCAAATGCTATCGGGCCGTTAGCTGCAATCAGTGATGCTGTAACAACTGGTGGTATATCTTCTAAAGCAGAGATACCATTTTGGGTTATGGGTGTTGGAGCTATAGGTATAGCTGTGGGACTCTCTTTATATGGTCCTAAACTAATTCGTACAGTTGGTAGTGAGATAACTGAACTAGATCAAATGAGAGCTTTTTCAGTTGCAATGGCAGCTGCAATTACAGTTATCATAGCTTCTCAACTTGGACTTCCTGTTAGTTCTACTCATATCGCTGTTGGTGGTATATTTGGTGTTGGTTTTTTAAGAGAGTGGTTAGAGACTTATAATGAAAAAGAACTTATTCATAGTGGCAAAGAAGTATTAAATAATGAAGTAAAAACATTAAAAGCTTTTAATACAGAACTATCATCACTTGATTCAAAAGATAAAAAATCAAAAGATGATTATAAAAGAATTGTAAAATTATATAAATTAATTGATGATGAAGAAGAGAAAGTAAAAGGTGCAAAAAAAGCACTAAAATCTACAGAAAAGATAAAATATGTAAAAAGAGATGCAGTTAGAAAAATTATAGCCGCATGGGTTATAACAGTCCCAGCTGCTGCCCTTCTCTCTGCAATGTTGTTTTTTATGATTAAAGGAATGTTAATCTAATTATCTATAACACAAGAGTATAAAATTCTTGTGTTTATTTAGCTATTATAACTACATGAACAATCAACAAACATGGCAAGACAAACTACACAAACTTTTAAACTGCGACTTAAAGTCACTATTTCCCGTAGCTAGGGAGTTAAATAGAAAATTATATTTTTATGTTGGTCCTACAAATAGTGGTAAAACATATAGTGCTATGAGAGAACTCATGGAAGCTGACTGTGGAGTTTATCTAGCTCCGCTTAGACTACTTGCACTTGAAAACTATGAAAGTATGATAGAAAACGATATCGCTACTTCTCTCATAACTGGAGAAGAAGAGAGGATAGATGAAGAAGCTGGGCATATTTGCTCAACTATAGAGATGATAAACTTCAACTTTGATGTGGATGTTTGTGTTATAGATGAAGTACAGATGTTAGAAGATGAAGATAGAGGCTGGGCGTGGGTAAATGCAATCGTTGGAGCTCCTGCATCAAAAGTCATAATGACAGGAAGTGTAAATGCACTAGAGGCTGTAAAAAAGGTAGCAGAGTATTTAGAAGAAGATTTGGAAGTTGTAAAGTTTAAAAGAAAAAATCCTCTTGAAGTTTTAGAAGAAGCTATTCCTTTAAAAGAGATTCCAAACCAAAGTGCTTTGATAGCTTTTAGTAGATCTGATGTTTTAAAATTTAAATCAAAATTATCAAAACAACATAAAGTCTCTGTTATATATGGAAACCTTTCACCAGAAGTAAGACGAGAAGAAGCTAGACGATTTAGAGATGGAGAGAGTTCGGTTTTAGTTGCTACTGATGCAATAGCTATGGGACTTAATCTTCCTATAAAAACTATACTATTTACAACCGATACTAAGTTTGATGGAAAAAGCAATAGATCTTTAACTCCAAATGAAATCACACAAATATCAGGTCGAGCAGGAAGATATGGGCACCATGAAAATGGATATATAGGAGCTACAAGTTCCAAAGTTTTAAAACATATAAAAAAAGAGTTTCACGCTCCACTAAAAACTATAAAACCTCCTTTTTCGGTAAAAGCAAGTACAAGCCAGATTTTAGCACTTGCCTCTCATCTTAAAACTGAAAATTTATATAAAATTCTTGATTATTTTTCAAGACACATGAACTTTTCTGGACCTTTTGTTGCTGCAAATATTGGGTATATGAAAGAGTTGGCAAAGATAGTTGATGAAAAAAAAGAGTTAAGTTTAGAGTTAAAATACATGCTTGTACAAGCTCCAGTTAACACAAGATCACCTCTTATAAAAAGAGCTTATTTTCACTATATAAACGCTGTTGTAGAGGGAAAAATTGTAAGATATAAACCATCAATTAGTATCTCTAAAAAGGCAAGAAGTCAAAAAGAGATGCTTTTGGCTGAAGATGAAGTCAAAAAGATAAGTTTGTATCTTTGGATTGCTTATAAATTGCCTGAACTATTTCCTGATGGAGATATAGCGGAAGCTTCAAGAGCTCGTGTAAATAACTATTGTCAAAATTCATTAAAAGTTAAAAAACTTATAGATACTCAAAAACCAAAAGAAGATAGAGATAAAAACTACAGAAATCAAGGATATAGACGAAATAGAAATAGAAGAGGCAGTAGATAAAAGGAATTAATATGGGTGGAATTTTTGTAATCTCTTTAGATTTTGAGTTATATTGGGGAATGAGAGATGTTATTAGTGTTGAGGGTTATTCAAAACATCTTGATGGTACTCCAGTTGCAGTTGAGGAGATGTTAAAACTTTTTGACTCATATGAGAGCCATGTAACTTGGGCAACTATGGGGTTTTTGTTTTGTCAAGATAAAGATGAAGTAAAAAAGTACCAGCCTAAAAAACTTCCAAACTATGAAGATAAAGAGATAAATCTATACGCATACATGGATAACCATGAGATAGAAAATAGATATCATTTTGCTCCCAAAAGTATAGATCTTATAAAATCATATAAAAATCAAGAGATTGCAACACATACTTTTTCACATTATTATTGTCTTGAAAAAGGGCAAGATGAAGAGTCTTTTTATGAAGATTTAAAAGCTTGTAAAGATATAGCAAATGAAAAAGATATAAAACTAACATCTTTAGTTTTCCCTAGAAACCAATACAACGAAACTTATCTTGAAGTTATAAAAAAAGCTGGAATTACAAGTTATCGTGGCAATGAGAGAGGTTATATATATGAGGCAAAAAGTGAAAGTGAGAAAAAGACTCCACTAAAAAGAGCTCTTCGTATACTTGACTCTTATGTTAATTTATCAGGTTATCATACTTATAAGCTAAAAGATATAGCAAAAAATACTCCTTATGATATACCAGCAAGTCGTTTTTTGCGTCCGTTTTCTAAAAAATTAGAAGTTTTAGATAAAATTAGGCTAAAGAGAATTACAGATGCTATGGATTATGCTGCAAAAAATGATGAGTTGTTTCATCTGTGGTGGCATCCTCATAACTTTGGAGTAGAGATGGAGAAAAACTTGGCATTTTTAGAGAAGATTTTAACTCATTCTAAAAAGTTAGAAAAAGAGTATGGATTTAAATCACTAACCATGAATGAAGTTAGTAACTTAATATGAGGCTTTTTCTTCTTTTGTTGGTATTTAATTCACTTTTTGCATTGGATGTTGATAAAGTTTATAAAAACAGTAAAGATATCCATGTAAAGATATATAACAACAAAACTTTTAAAGTAACAAGAAGTGATGGTGTTATACTTAGAAAACCTTTTGAGGGTGAGCAATTTTTCATAGATAGAAGTAATTCAAAAGTAAAAGTTGATTATAAAATAGTAGAAAAAGATGGTGGTGTTGATATACACTACATGGTTAAAAACCAAAGTTCAATAGAGCAAAAGATACCTGACTTTTTAGTTGATGGTTTAACTTTTGCTAACACTCATAGAAATAGATCTATAAATATATTAAATACTTTAAATTTTCAATATATGCACAAAAGAAAATTTACTGAAGAGGTTTTTCAAAAATATAATGGTTTTGATGTAAATGGTGAAGACCATGTATATCCTGAAGTCTACTCACCTGTTATAGTTGCAAATGATTTTGATTATAGTGCTGGAAGTTCTTTGAATTTTAATTATCAAAAAGACTTTATACAGCCACATATGAGAGTGTTTCAAGGAGAAAATGGTTTATGGAGATATACTTATGCTGATATCGACAATAGAATGTTACAAGCCAAAGAAGAGTTGAGCGTTGTTTTATCTATTCGTTTTGCAAAAGCTAGAAATTGGCTGTTTACACTCTATCCATATAAAAAACATTTTAACTCTTTGTATGGCAACGATAGTAACATCATACTAAAAGATTTAAGACCGATAAATGGCATACTACTCTCTTATGGTAGTGCAGCATATGAAAACTATGTAGAGTGTGCCAAAGAAAAAGGTATATGTGCTGACAATCAAGAAAATATAGAAAAGTATAATCTTTATGGCTATAACTACTATATTCGACCTGATTTATATGGACTTGATGGAGCAAATAGTGACCATAATAATCAAAAATTTATATCAACCTATATAGATAAACTTAACAATAGTGGTTTTAAAAGGGCTATGGTTTGGACTGTGACAGGTCAGTACTGGAGATGTCCAAAAGCAAAACAAGCAACAAATGATGGCTACTTTGAGTGTACAACAAACTACCCTCCACAGTTTATAACTGCTCCTTCTCAAAAAGTAGCAAACTCTATTGGAGCATTTAAGAAGTTTCAACAAAATGGTATCAACTTAGGACTTTGGTGGGGACGTTCAGGTCAAGTTCCTTCACCGTATAAATGGAATCCAGACGATGTTATATCTTTTGATTTAAACAATAAAAAAGATTTTGATTTTTATAAAAATGAACTAAAAGTTGCTTCAACTTTAGGAGTTAAAGAGATAGGTTTAGATGCATTTTCAAACATGGATAGAAGATATCAACTTAGATGGTTGAAAATTATGAGAAAAGCTTATCCAAATATAAAGTTTTATAATGAGGGAAGTGTTTGTGATTTTTTACATACTCAAACTTCTGCATTTATACAACCACAAAATCCTTGGGTTAGTCATGGATTTGGTCCGATAAAAGAGAGAGCTTTGCTTATGGATTATCTAAATCCGCATGCTGAGGTTATAGCATATTATCCAGAATCAACACCGCCATTGTCTCAAATACAAAAACTGATAAATTTAGGATACACTCCCCTACTTTTAACTCATCCAAATATATTTGATGAACCCGTAGTAAATATAAATAGTTTGCATTACTAACAGTTTTATTAAAATTACTTTAAACTCATTTTATAACAATATATTATTATTAGATACTTAAACAAATTATTGGATAATGCTTGAAGCTAAATAGTATTTAGTATTATAAGGAGTTTCAAAATGAGTGTTGATTCAAGAAAAAATCTACCGATATTATTATCCGCAGCGGTAGCGATAGGTATGAGTGGCTGTGCCGAAAAGAGAAGTTGTAAAACTACCGCAATTACACTTCCAAATAAGGTTGTTCAAGTAGAAAAAACTTTAGATGCAAAAGATAGACAGATACAAGCATTGAAATTAGCTATACTAGAAGCACAAAAAAATGTTGGTAAAACTGTAACAAAAGTTGTAGAAGTAGAAGTAGCAGGTGAAAGTTCACCATATCCGCCAAATGCTGAACCTGGTAAATGTTATAAAAAAGTACTTATTCCCGCAAAGTACGAAGTACAAACTGAAAAGGTTCTTTCACGTGAAGAGTCTGAAAGAGTAACTGTTATTCCCGCAAAATACACAATGACTACAAAAAAGATCCTTGTTAAAGAAGCTAGTGAAAAACTTATAGTTGTACCCGCAACATATAAAAGAGTAACTGAAAAAGTTTTAGCTAAAGAGGCTAGTGAAAGATTGGTAAAAGTACCAGCAACTTATGAGACTATAAGAGAAAAAATTCTTTTAAGAGATGCTTATACAACATGGAAAAAAGGTTGTAACAGCTCTGGTGAGAGATGTGGAGTTTACTGTTTGGTAAATATTCCAGCTAAGTATAAAACTATCACAAAAAGAGTTTTAAAAACTCCAGCAACTATAAAAAGTGTGCCAATTCCAGAAGTTTATAAAACTGTAACAAGAAAAGTTTTAGATACAGCTGCTAGTACAAAAGTAATTGAGATTCCTGCAGTTTACAAAACTGTTAGAGTGAGAGAATTATCAGAGCCTGCAACTGTAAAAAGAACTGTTATTCCTGAGAAATATCAATCAATTAGAAAAAAGATTAAAGTTAGTGAGTCTGAACTTAGATGGGAAGAGACAGTTTGTAAATCAAGCATGAATAGAGTAAATATCAGAAGTGTACAAAGTGCATTAAAAGATAGTGGATTTAACCCCGGCCCTATTGATGGTATATTTGGTTGGAGAACAAGATCTGCATTAGAGAAGTATCAAAGATCAAACGCTTTGGCTACTGGTGCTTTAACAAAAGAGACACTTCAATCTTTAGGTTTATAAAAAAACCTAGTTTTATAAAAGGATAATTATTAAATAACTTTTAATAATTATCCTTTTTTTCTCACTATTTAATTTTCTCTCAGTTATTTATTAAGTTTTTATGTTAATATAGATGCTTAAATAATTAACAATGGTTGTATATGAAAAAAATTATCCTTTTACTATTGATTGGTTTATATGCTTTTGCAGATATTGCTCAAGTAAAAACTATCAAAGGTGATGTAAAATCCAAAAGAGCATATGATGTAACACAATTAGAAGTTGGAGATACTCTAAACAATGGAGATATCATCATAACTGGGCAAGATAGTAGTATCGGAATTATATTTAATGATGGTTCTCGTTTGACTTTAGGTTCTAAAAGTAGAATAGTTCTTGAAAAATATATATTTATGCCTAAAGAGTTTAAGTACCAGTTTGAGCTTAATATGAGTAAAGGTAAAGCCATGTTTGAGTCTGGAGAAGTTGGAAAATATGATCCTAAATCGTTTAAATTTAAAGTTCCAAGCGGGATTATTGGTATTCGTGGAACAAAATTTTATGTTGAAGTAGAGTAGATATGAAAACATTTACGATGATAATATTGACTCTATTGTTGATTTTATATGTTTTGATTTCTTCAAAAATATTTGTTGTAGAAAAAAAGAATGAAATTATACTTGGAGATAATCACAAAAATCACAATGCAATTGTAATCGATACAAAGAGTAAATCAGTAACTGTAGATGAACAGTTGACAGGTGTTGTACTTACTAAAAGTGGAATGCAAAAAAAAGTTGTAACACAAGAAGAGTTAAACAAAAAGTATAAAAATTTGATAGATGCAAGTCCATTGCCTCAATTTAGTATAAACTTATTTTTTAAAAAAGGTATGCATGTAACTAGTGATGTTGTTAAAAACATATCTTTGATTGCAAAAGAGGCTAGAAAAAGGTATCCATCGCAGATAGATATCATAGGATATAGTGATACAAAAGGTCCAAAAGATAAAAATCTAAAAGTATCAAAAATAAGAGCAGAGTTTATAAAAAGTATTCTTGTAAAGTTTGGTGTTAAAGCAAATAAAATCAATATATTTGCTTATGGAGAAAGTGTTTTGCTTGTAGAAACTGATGATGAGATAAGTGAGATGAAAAACAGACGAGTAAAGATAGTCATTCGATGAGCATAAAGAAGGTTCTTCCACTAGTTTTGATAACTAGTGTATTGTTTTACTTTTTGTATTATAGTAAATATATAGAAGTTATTGATTATAAGATATATGACTTTCACTCAAAGTATCTGGATAAAAGAGATTTGAAAACTATAACTCCATCAGTAGTTATAGTTGATATAGACCAAAAAAGTGTAGATAGAATTGGTCAATGGCCTTGGCCTAGAGTTATAGATGCTTTGCTTATAAAAAAAATAGATACTTTTCATACTGCATCTATAGGATTAGATATACTTTTTAACCAACCCGATAAAACCTCTATAGTCTCTATAAAGAAATTTTATAAAGATTACATGGATACAGATATAAAAGTAAGTGGATTAAAAAAAGAGTTGAGAGATAATGACAAAATTTTATCAGATGTTATATCCAACACTAACAGTGTTTTAGCAATATATTTAAAAGATACACTTGAGGGAAAAGAAATTTGTAATATTGAGAAAATCAATAGTGATATCCTAAAAGATGCTACTACATCATTTAGAGCACAATCTTCGATATGTAGTATACCTCAAATTCATAAAGCTTCAAAAAGTTTTGGATTTATAAACACTACGATAGATAAAGATGCCATCATGCGTCGGATACCATTGTTTATAAATTATAATAACCATGTAGTTCCATCATTTGCATTGTCTAATTTATTATTTATCGATAAAGATATAAAATTTTATAAAAACAGTAGTATATCCTTGCATGGATATAACTTTTTTACAGACAAACAGTCCCAAGTATTACTACACTTTTATAATAAAAAATGGTATAAACATATTTCAGCTATGGATATACTTGAAGATAAAGTTTCTAAAGAGGAGTTAGCTGGTAAGATTGTTCTGATAGGAACAACGCTTGTTGGTCAAAATGATATCCACATGGTTACTACTAGAGAAAAACTATATGGTATAGATATCCATGCGACATTTATAGAAAACATTATAAATAAAGATCTTTTTTATCAACCTAAAATTTTAAAGTATACAAACTTTGGTTTAGCATTTTTTATAGCTCTTGTTACTATTTTAATGCTTCAAAAAAGGTTGTACTTTAAACTAGCTACAGTTATATTGTCAGTATTAGTTCTCTCTATAATAGTTTCGGTTGTTGCTTTTTATTCAAATATATATATAAGTTTAGCATATTTGTGGGTGCCTCTACTTTTGCATTTTTTCATACTAGGAACTACTCTTATATACATGTATGATAATGATAGAAGAGTATTTTTCAAAGAGCTTTCACGCTCACACAATGCAACACTAGAAAGCATGGTTACTGTAGCTGAAACAAAAGATTTTGAAACAGGAGCTCACCTTATACGAACAAAAGAGTATATAAAGCTTTTAGCAGTTTACTTAAAAGAAAAAGGTGTATATAAAGATATACTGACTGATAACTATATAGAGTTAATTTATCGAGCTTCTCCATTGCATGATATAGGAAAAGTTGGAATACCTGATGATATACTAAAAAAACCTGGAAAACTAAGTAGTTCAGAGTATAAAATCATGCAAAACCACCCTGCTTTGGGGATGAAAATCATATCAAACGCTATGAAATCATATAGTGAAAATGACTTTTTAAAAGTTGCATACAATATAGCTTATTATCACCATGAAAGTTGGGATGGTAAAGGTTATCCGATGGGATTAAAAGAGCAAGAGATACCTTTGGAGGCAAGACTTATGGCGTTAGTTGATATATATGATGCTCTTATCTCTAAAAGATGTTATAAAGAAGCTTTTAGTTTTGCTAAAGCAGAAGATATCATCGTCAATGAGTCAAAAGATAGATTTGACCCACATGTTCTTGACGCATTTATAAACCTAAAAGATAAGTTTAAAGAGATAGCACTAAATAATAGTTAAACTTTCTCACTATTTATACGACTCTGTTTTTGCTCTAAGTTTGTTTTAATTCTACGAGATATCTTTGTTTTCATATCTTCATACTCTTTACTAGCAGATTTTATATCTTTTAACTCACTCTCTTTTGCTGTTAAAAGTTTTGACTGTAAAGTATAACCTTGATTTATAGCATCAATCTTTCTTCTAATTGATCTAAGCTCACTCTTTAGTTTTATAATATTAGAGTTTTTTTCACTTATGATTTTAAGCATCTTTTGCTCTTTCTCATCGTAAATCTCTCTATTTTTAGCATTTGAATAAAGCAAACCTATCACTAAACCAAATAAAACCGAAGCAATTATATAAAAAGCCATTTTCATAAACAATATCATCATCACACTATCTCCTTATTTTTATCTCAACACGAGAATTTTTTTCATCATTTTTATCATCAATAATTGGGTACATATCGCTATAGCCTATTATTGAAATTTTTTGATTTACACCATTGCTTTTTAGATACTCATACAAGCTTTTAGCCATTTTTTCACTATTTTTTTGAGTTAAGTAGTCATACATTTGTGAAGAGCTATGCCCTTCAACTTCTATAGAAATATCAGTTAACTTGCTTAAAATTGGAAGTAACTTACCAATAGCTTCTTTTGACTCTACTGTCGGCTTACCATCTTTGTCAAAATATATATATTTATACTTTTTTAACAAGTTACTTAACTTTTCATCACTTGATAAGGGAGTTGTTTTTACTTTGTTTGTAACTGTTGGTTTTTTATCCATAGTTACTTTAGCGACTTCTATATTTTTATGAGCTTCATTGATTTTTGTGATATCTGATAGTTCAATTTTTGATAAATCTTTTTTATCTGTTTTTACTAAGGAAATATCTTTTTTTATAGGAGTATCACTACTTAATTCATTAAAAAATGTATTTGCACTTAAAAAATACGAAGTTGATAAGATAACAAAAGTTCCAAATATACCAATATTTTTTATATTATTACTACTTAGCACTGAAAATCCTTGCTCTTTTATTAAGGGAAGTGAGTATATCATCATAAATAGTAAAAGAAGTTTAATATAATTGATTAAAATTAAAATAAATATTATTAATAGAACAACAATTGAACTCAAATTGCTAGTTTTATATGTAACAATAAGTAATTTTTTACCATGTAGATATAAATTTTATACTATTATTTAAATAATATTTTACGTTTTCTTTTAAAAAGTAATATATTTTTGTATACTATTAGTTATAAAGGAGTTCCATGTATAAAATTGAAAAAAGGTATATGCTAAAAAGTTCTGTAACATCTTTGATAAAAGAGCTTAAGTTATCAAGTACTAATGTAGCATTGTTTTATACAGACATAAGTGCATGTAAATCCACAAGTTTTGAGAAAAGTGATACTGGGTACAAGAAGATAGTTAAAAAAGGATTATTGTCTAAGGCTCATAAAAACTATAAAGATATATCTAAAAAAGTATATTTAAAACAAAAAAGTAACTCTATCGGAGATTTAATAGAAAAGAAAAGATATTTTTTATCTAAAAAAAGCAGTAAGCTGTTTGTTGATATATATTTAAATAAATTAGAAGGTTTGTATATATTGGAAGTTGAATATTTGAGTAAAAAAGAGTTGTTAAATTTTCAAAAATCAAATATTTTTAAAAATTACGTGATAAAAGATGTAACTAAAGAAAAAAGATATCAAAGTAGCCAACTAGCAATATTAGGAAATCCTAGCAAAAATTCGTACGATATTTATACACTGTTTAAAGATATAGAGTTAGGAAGAGACATAAAGTTAAATAAAATCATATTTAAAGAGATGAAAACTTCTGATGCAGTTAGACTTTTATTATATAAAGAATTTGTTGATTTAAGAGTTTATAGAGATTTAATTTTAGAGCATAAAGGTGAAAAAGGTTTTAAAAAGTTTGAGTCCTCATTAAAAAATATCGTCAATTTAATACAAGAGTATAAAAATATTTTTGATAAAAAAAGTATAAATATAATTATCAAAAATTACAAACTTATAAAAAGTTCATTTAAAGTGCATAATGACTTAAACTACATAAAAAAAGAGTTAATAACTATAAATCCATTGATGAAAAAAAGTGAGTTTAAAAAAATACAAAAAAGTATAAAAGAGAAAATAGAGATTGAAAAAAGAAGTATTGGAAAACTTTTAAAAAGCAGGTCTACCTCAATTGCACTAAAACAATTAGAGCTTATTATAAAAGAGAATAATAAATCATTTATATCACCTAATAGTCAATTGTCTATCTCCAATAGCAATAAAAAAAGAGTAAAAAATCATTATGAAAAGATAGTTCAAAAATGTGAAAAGTATGACAGTTGCGATGACGTACAAAGTTATAAAAGTATGAAAAAATCAACAAATAGATTAAAAATGATACTTCAAAAATTTAAAATGATTTTAAATAGTGAAAATGATATAGAGTTAGAAAAATTACAAGAAAGTATAAAAAGAAATCTAACTGATATAGAAAACGCATACAAAAACGATATGATTTTAAAAGTATATCTTGCTAGTTTAGAAAAAAAATCAAAAGGTTATGATGATTTACTAGAAAAATATAAACATAAAAGCCTTAAAAATGGCAATAAATATAGAAAAGAACTAAATAATAATTTCAAAATATTAAAAAATAAAAAGAATATTTTTAAATAGTAACCTTTTTTTGATATAATCATATAAAAAAGAGGTTAAATAATGAAACAGTTAACAAAAGTAATTTTTTTAGGATTGATAGTTGCTATTTTTGCATCTTGTAGCAAAACTCCGTATACAAATCGTAAACAGATGGTAATCTTTTCACCACAGCAAGAGTTACAGATGGGATATCAATCAGCTCAACAAATTTTAAAACAAGAACATGTAAGTAATGATAGGCGTATAAATGCACTTGTTAAAAGAGTTGGACAAAAGATAGCAAACGCAGCAGCACAACCAGGATATAAATGGCAATTTTTTGTTATAGATAAAGATCAATTAAACGCATTTTGTCTTCCTGGAGGAAAGGTATTTGTTTATACAGGATTGTTTAAAGCAGTGCAAAATGAAGATCAACTTGCAGTTGTCGTAGGTCATGAAGTTGCTCACGCAATTGCTAGACACGGTGCTGAGCGGATGAGTATGATTCAACTAGGACGCATGGGTAAGCAGATAGCATCTAAAACTTTGGGTGGTGGGAAATATGCACAAGTCATAAACCAAGCATATGGTGCTGGTGAGACTTATGGTATGGTTCTTCCTTTTAGTAGAAAGTTTGAGTATGAAGCAGATGAGATAGGATTGTATCTTATGACAAAAGCTGGTTACAATCCAAATGAAGCATTGAAATTTTGGAATAATATGAGAAGATTGAAAAAAGGTATGAGAAATCCACCAGAATTTTTATCAACTCACCCTGCTGATGCAAATAGAATTAGTAAAATTAAAGCTTTGATTCCTAAAGCATTAGAACATTATAGATAAGGTTTAAAATTTGAGTAAACAAGAAAAAATAGTAACCATGTTCGATGAGATTGCCAAAACATATGATGTAGCAAACAGAGTTTTAAGTTTTGGTGTAGATAAGAGTTGGAGAAAAGGTGCTTGTGATAAAACATACAAATATTATGATAAAAAATCAATAGACCTTATCTTGGATGTTGCTTGTGGAACTGGAGATATGTGTGAGTATTGGGATAAAAGAGCTGTTAAATCTGATATAAATATCTCTAAAATTATAGGAGCTGATCCTTCAGTTGGTATGTTAGATATAGCAAAACAAAAAGATTTAAAAGCTGAATTTGTAGTGGCTGAGGCAAAAAGCTTGCCATTTGATGATGAGAGTGTTGATATCTTAAGTATCTCATATGGACTTAGAAATGTCATGGATAGAGATGAAGGTTTAAGAGAATTTCATAGAGTATTAAAACCAGATGGACTTCTTGTTATCTTAGAGTTTACAAAATTACAAAAAGCTAGTATCGCTTCAAGAGCTAGAGATTTTTACATGAAAAATATTTTACCAGTAGTTGGTGGTATTCTTTCTAAAAACAAAGAGGCATATAGTTATCTTCCAAACTCAATAGAAGGGTTTTTAACAAAAGAGAAGTTAGTTACAGAACTAACTGATATCGGTTTTGAGATGAAAGAAGTTAAAGGCTACTCTTTAGATATCTCAACACTCTTTATCGCTAAAAAATAATTTTAATCGAGTTTTATCATTTCACTATTTTGATAAAACTCTTTTACACTATCACTTACAGATACAACCCTTTTTAAATAATTTTCAAAATCATTTCTACTGTAACTTAATTTTAATGTTTTAGGATCTACAGCACGACTAAGAGCAACATAAAACTGACTATCTGCAAATATATGATCTACATTGCAAACTAATGAACTAAGGCTCATTCCTTGCGATTTATGGATAGTTATGGCGTAAGCTGGGCGAAGCGGAAACTGTTTTAAAGAACAGAGTACTTCGCTATCTAGTTTTCCTTTGTCATCAACCATGGAGCGGCTTAGTTCAAATTCAAATCTATCAACTTTAACTAATTTTCCACCTTTATCAACTATGATTGAATCTGCATCGATATGTTCAACTATAGCTTTTTCGCCATTATGATAAGAGCCCCATTTATTTGTTGTAAATATAACAGGTATGCCCTCTTTTAGTTTCAAATCAACCAATATAGGAAGAGAGTTTTTCCACGAAGAGACTCTCTTTTCATTTAATTTACTATCTTTTATCTCAACAATAGCTGGCAAATCAAACTCTTCTCTAGGAGACTGGGCTACTTTTTGACGATTTAATATATCTGCTTCATAGTTTCTACCATAAAGAACTGTTGTGTTTGATTGTTCAAAATTATTTTCTTTCAGCTTTGTAAGATATGCAAAACACTCTTGGTCTAGCTCCCCAATTCTAACTTTTTCTAAGATAGACATAAACTCTTGATTACTTGTTCTTTTGATAGTAGTTAACTCAACTCCAAGAAAATTAAAATGCTCCCATGCACTGCTTTCAAAGGCATAAACAGTATCTCCAAAGATAGAACTATTTTGCTGTTTTTGTATAGGAGGAAGTTGAAAAAAATCACCAACAACTAAGAGTTTTCCACTATATTTTGCACGTCTTAGTCTATAAAGAATCATATCCAATAAATCACAACTAACCATGCTAATCTCGTCAATAATTATAAGATCAGTTTTTTTGAGAATTTTTTCTAACTCTTTTAATCTTGTTCTGTTGTATCTGTCTGAAGATTCAAGCTCTTCAAAATTTGAGGATATACCAAATATAAAAAAACTATGAATTGTCTGTCCGCCAACATTTACAGCACTAATGCCTGTACTTCCAAGTATAACGACACCTCGATAATTTGCCTCATAATCGTTTATAATCTGTTTTGTAAGGTAGCTTTTACCAACCCCTGCTCCACCAGTTAAAAAGATATTTTGCTCTTCTAAAAGCTCTAATATATTAGTTAATACACTCAAAATATTCCGTTTTTGAGTATTTTACCCTATACATGCTCTTTTTTATCTGTTAGTTGTGCTAACTTTCTTCTTATTTTCATCTTATCTGCTTCTTGGATTTTATCTGAACCTATGATATCTTTTAATGCAACTATCAAGATATCTTTAGTTAATGAATCATCTAAAAGTTCTAGTACACCATCTGCAAATTGATACGAGTTTTCAGATGATAGCTTTGGCAATGAAAAATGTAATATTTGATTTGATTTCCACTCTAATGAAATTAACTCTCTATTTTTTCTATCTTGAGTTATATCATCTGAGAGTAAAATACGCTCTTTTTCATATATAAACGTTTCATTTATCAAACCATATAAAGTTGTATATTGGTTTTGAGACAAGATAGAACCACTTTGGAGATGATTTATACTGTTTACATTTGGCTGATTTATTTTTTCATTTGAAAAGCTTTTATTTTTCGATAGTGTAGCTGCTGGAATATAAAAGTCATCATCAAAATCATGTTCATCTTCTCGTTTACTAGGTGAGTTAAAAAGAAGATAGAAAAATAAAAATATAGTTGCAAAAAGCAAAGATGCTAATAGATAATTTTCTTTCACAAAAAGAGTTAATGGCTCGATAAAATTTAAAAACTCTTCTATATAATTATTTATATCAAAACTGTTTTCAATTATTTTTGCGTGGGGTTTTGTTGTTGTTATAACTTCTTCAACACTGTTTGTTTTTTGATTTATAATATCATTTACTTTTTGAGAAACTGAAGCAATTTTATTTGATACAGTTTCTCTATTTGTAATTATATCCCTATCGTTATTTTGATAAGTTGTAACTGATGTTGTTTGTGCAACAAGAATCTCTTTTTCATCATTTAAAGTGTTTTCATTTGTTTTATTATCCATGTAAACTGTTTCATAAGTATTTTGCTCATTTATAATGTTTGAAACAACTTCACTTATATTATTTGGATCTTCAACCCAGCCTGTACTTGGAGGATTTGACTCTATTTTAGCTATATCATTATCAAACTGCTCATTTGGTGCGTCGCTTGGAGATATATCTTCTACCCATCCAGAAGATGGAGAAGCTTCTATCTTTTCTACTACCTCTTCTTTTTCTTGAGATACCCAGCCAGTTGTAATCTCTTCACTAGAGGAAGAGACATAGATTGGTTCATCTACATTTCTACTAGTGTAATTGTTACTTATATCCGTATTATCTAATAATTGCTTTTGAATTGATGCAACTGTTTGTGACTCATTAAAAATTTCTGGTGTACTACCCCAAACTTTTTTGGAAAAAATATCAGTGTCTGAACTTAATATGCTTACACTAAATAAAATAAAAAATATAATATATTGCAATTTATCCCTTTATAATTTAATATATAATAACAAAATTAACTTAGATTATCAACTCATTTTGTTTTTTTTCCTTAATTTTGATGTTTAATAGTATAATTTCAGTATATAAATTTAAAAATATATCCACTATAATTTAAAAAAATATAGGAAAATTATGCAATTTAATATAGACAATAGTGACAATAAAGCAAGAGCTTGTACGATAAAAACAGCTCATTCGACTATACAAACCCCAGTATTTATGCCTGTGGGAACGCTTGGCAGTGTAAAATCACTTGACAGTTTTGATATGATAGAACATCTAAAAACTGATATCATACTAGCAAATACTTACCATCTCTATCTTCGACCAGGAGATGAGACTATAAAACATTTAGGAGGATTACACCGATTTGCTAATTATCCTAACAGTTTTTTAACTGATAGTGGTGGTTTTCAAGCATATTCACTCTCTAAAATGACAAAACAAGATGAAAATGGTATAACATTTAAAAGTCATATAGATGGTTCGTCTCACTACTTTACTCCTCAAAAAGTTTTAGATATTCAGTACAATTTAAATAGTGATATTATGATGGTTCTTGATGATTTGATTGCCCTACCTGCTGAAGTTTCTCGTATCAAGACCTCAATTGAGAGGACTACATCTTGGGCTAATAAATCCATAGATTATCATAAAATGCAACAAGAAAAAGGGATAGGAGTTAATCAAAATATATTTGCAATCGTACAAGGTGGGATAGATAAAGAGTTTAGAAAACTCTCAGCTACTCAACTTACAGAATTTGACTTTGATGGTTTTGCCATAGGAGGGCTTAGTGTTGGAGAAGCAAATCAAGATATGTATGAAACTGTAGAGTTTACAACACCATTTCTGCCAATTGACAAACCTAGATATTTGATGGGAGTTGGAACTCCTGAAGATTTGATAGAGAACATTGAGAGAGGGATTGATATGTTTGATTGTGTTATGCCAACAAGAAATGCAAGAAATGGAACTTTATTTACCTCTTTTGGAAAAATAAACATAAAAGGTGCAAAACATAAACTTAGTGATGAACCAATTGATTCAGAGTGTGACTGTCATACATGTAAAAATTATTCAAGAGGATATTTAAATCATCTCTTTAGAAGCCATGAACTTACATACTTTCGATTAGCAAGCCTTCATAACCTTCACTACTATATTACACTTATGAGAGAAACAAGAGAGGCTATTTTAGAAAATAATTTTAAAAGTTTTAAGAAAGAATTTTATAATAAAAGAGGGATATAATAGAGTTACAAAGATAAAGGATTTATTATGAAAAGAATTGCTTTGATAATTTTAATAGCTTCATTTTTTACAGGATGTGTTGCTGGACATAACCCATATGCCCATGTTGGTGCAAGTAAAACTATAAATATCGGTGGAGTTGATGTTGGTGTTGGAATCGGAGATTTTATAAATCTCGGGCTGTAGTTTTACAAAATTCAACTAACTCAAGATTTTGATGTTTTTTTGCACCTTTTTCTAAAAGAGATAACTTTTTTAAAATTATCTCTTTTACACTATCAATTTGGCGATGTTTTAAAAGGGCTTGAATCCTAAACTTGTCCATTGAGTGATATTTAAACGACAACTGTTCGTGTCCTGCATACTTTGTTGTTAAGATATCTTCAACTAATCCTAACTCATACTCTTTTAAGATACGAAGCCACAAATCATAATCTTCACAAACCTCTAAATCTTCATCAAACACTCCAACTTTATCAAACACAGAGTTATGAATCATCACAGTTGAAGGAGCTATTTTACAAAAGTCTATATTTTCGTCAAAACAGTATCCATGTGGTTTTTTGTGTTGCTTTTTTTGCTTTATGATTTTGTTATCTCTTATCCACTCTTCATTTGTATGAGAAAAAAGATATTTTGGGTTTTTTTGATGAAATAAAAACTGTTTTTGTAATTTATCTTCTTTCCATTCATCGTCAGAATCTAAAAATGTTATCCATGTGTATTTTGCTAACTTTATGCCACTATTTCTAGTAGAAGAAACTCCAGAATTTTTTTGAGATATAATTTTTATTTTCTCTTTGAAAGTTTTTAAAATTGACAAAGTTTCATCTGTTGAACCATCATCTATAACTATAATTTCATCAGCTTTTAGAGTCTGGTTTAAAACTGACTCAATAGCTCTTTTTATGAGAATTGGACGGTTATAGACAGGTATGATTACAGAAATCAACTCTTTTTCTTGGTTGCCATATTCATATACCACCACATAATCCCAAGTAATGTGAAAAATACAAAAGGCAATATGATAGGATTTGCTTTTAGAAAATTAAATGCAGAGACTATCTGTTCTCCACCATAATAACTTATAAGTCCAAAGAACAGTCCCCAAAGCAGAGATGCAGGAGCGTTTAATATACCAAACTTTGTGTAACTATACTTTGTTAAACCAAAAGCGATAGGAACTAGGGTTTTAACTCCATAAATGTACTTTTGTAAAAAGATAACCAAGTCTCCATATTTTTTAGTAAGTAGATGAGTTAGTGCAACTTTTCTTCTATGATTTTTCATATATGGTTTTGCAAACTCTTTGTTATTTCTTGCCATGTAAAACAAAAACATATCTCCGATATAGTTTGCAACTACAGCAACTGCTATAGAAGTTGTTATATCCATCTTTCCTAAGTATGATAGTGCCCCTGCTGCAACAAGAGCAAAAAAACCACCTCCAAATGAGTATAAAAACAAAATAATATATCCATATGTTGATAGCGAGTTTAGTAAATCTTCCACTTATTTTTTTCCTTGATTAAAATATTTTGCAAAATGACCGTTTAGTTCTAGTAGCTCATTTTTCTCTCCTGACTCAACTATCTCTCCGTGCTCTAGAACAAAAATATAATTAGCCATGTTAACGGTACTTAAACGATGAGCGATGATTATAGTGGTTCTTTCTTTTAAAAACAATGCTAATTCATTAAAAAGAGTATCTTCAGTCATCACATCTAACGATGAAGTTGACTCATCTAATATGACTATGTTTGGTTTTGCTATTATCATCCTTGCAATTGAGAGTCTTTGTCTCTGTCCTCCTGATAATTTGATACCATTTTTACCAACTTCAGTATCTATACCATCTTTTAAAGAGTCTAAAAACTCCCCAAGTTGAGCGATATGAAGAGCTTTTATAATATCATCATCACTCACCTCTTTACCAAACGTTAAGTTAAAACGTATCGTTTCATTGAACATCATGGGAGATTGCAAAACCATATAAACATTTCCTCTAAGCACATCTAGACCTATCTTTTGGCTATCAATCCCATCAAACAATAACTCTCCACTATTTGGTGTATAAAAACCAGCTATTACTTGTGCTAAAGTTGTTTTTCCACTTCCACTAGCCCCTACTATTGCTACTTTTGAGCCTTTTTTGATATCCATGTTGATATCTTTTAGTGTCTGTTTATCTTTTGTATATTGAAAGTTTATATCTTTTAGTTTTATCTCATTTGTAAAAGTATCTTCAAAAGGATTCTCTTGATGGTCAAACTCTGGTTCTGCTTTTAACTCAAATATTGCGTTTATTCTGTCAAGTGCACTTTTGGCATTTTGATAATCATACTGCATATTTATCATCTCTTGTATAGGATTCATAATCACCCAAAGATAACCAAATACAGCGAACATAAGACCAATAGTTAGATCACTATATGCGACCATGATTATCCCCATTGCTCTTATAAATTCAAAGCCTGTTAAAAAAAGCATATAAGATTTTTTTTGTGATGCATCACTTTTATAGCCGTAGTTTATAGCTGCTGTTTTTATACTTTTTGCATCATTATCAAGAGAGGAAAAGAATTTTTTTTCGCTATTACTTGCTCTTACTTGCCAAAAGAGATCTAGAGTTTCATTAAGTGAGTCTTGAAAATTTGATAATTTCTCATTCTCTTTTTTCTTTAAAGCAGAAACTTTTCTTGAAAACTTTTTGGTAAAGTAAACTGTCGCAGGATTTAAGATAAGTATCAACAAAGCTAACTTCCAGTTTATCATAAAAAGAACTATGCCAATACCTACAAATGTTAAAACAGATATCAAAAGACGGCTAATTGAAGAGCTTAAAAATTTGTCTAAAGTTGCTATATCCACAACCAATAAAGAAGATATTTTACCACTTCCAAAATGTTCATACTCAGTTAATGAAAGTTTTGAGATATGATAAAGTAAATCTTGACGAATTTTATAAACTATATCTTTTGAGATGATATTAAAATACCAATTTTGCCAAACAGAAAGTGCAAAAAATAGCCCTCTTAATGATACAGCTAGAAAAAAAGCTAAAAATATATAAAATTGAGGCTCATGGGAACCAAATATATAGTTTGAGATTTGTAAAAATTTGCCAGGTTTATCAAGAAGTATTTCATCTACTAATAGTGGTAACATAAGAGGTATAGGTACACTTATAAAAACAGCTATTACGGCTATGATATTTGCTTTTATAAGGTTACTTTTGTGCGTTAAAATATCTTTGAAAATTTGGTTAAATGTATATTTTTGCATAGGGTATTGTAGCTAAATATGTTAAATCATTTTCATTTAACAACTAAAAACTGCATTAAGTGTGTTAAAAAATATCTCTAATTGCCGATATCATCTACATGTATAGGCAATTTTGCTGATATAAAACAAAAAATTGGAGTCTTTATGCTTGGTCTATTTAAAAAAAGTGGTACAAAAGAGATAGTAGAACTATTGGATAGTATCGATAATTTTATGAAAAGAGATAATAAAAATATCCACTATAATACAAAATTAAACCTAAGAAATGATTCAAAAATAATATATGATAAATTAGTTACATTTGCACAAGAGTTAGAGAAAAAAAGAGAAGAAGAGTTAATTGCTCACCATGCAGCAGCTTCATTTTTAACAGGTATTGCAAATGGAAATTTAAGTGATAGGGTAGATGTGAAATCACTTGATTTATCTCACCATGATATAGGGCACGCACTAAATCAAATCTCTGAAAAATTATATCAAGATTTTAACGCTATGATTGTGGTTTTAAAAGAGTATGAAAAAGGTGTATATAAACATTCACTAAATGAGCAGAGTATGAATGATGGAGAGATTAAAAGTTTGATTCAGGGTATAAATTCACTGAAAAATTCAACTACTTCAATGTTAAGAGATAATTTTATTCAAGGAATCAAACTTAAAAAATCATCACAAATGTTAATTAACAATATGTCAAATATCTTAGAATCATCAAAAGATCAAACTGATATATTGGATGGGGCATCTGAAGATATCTCTCAAATTAGCCAAAAGATAGCTCACAGTAATGAAAATACAAACAAAATGCAGCAATCAAGTATAAAAGTAAAAAAATCAGTAAACCAAGGTTTAGAGTATGCTACTAAAACCGTAACAGCCATGCAAGAGATAAATAACTCAACAAATACAATAAATGAAGCTATT
This sequence comes from Lepetodrilus galriftensis, assembly GCA_032361785.1. Classification (NCBI taxonomy): domain Eukaryota; kingdom Metazoa; phylum Mollusca; class Gastropoda; order Lepetellida; family Lepetodrilidae; genus Lepetodrilus; species Lepetodrilus galriftensis. The sequence continues at coordinate 40,576 of JAUTBZ010151669.1, forward strand.
GATGTGATAGATCAGATAGCATTTCAAACAAAGATACTTTCTCTAAATGCCGCAGTTGAAGCGGCTACTGCAGGAGAAGCTGGTAAAGGATTTGCAGTAGTTGCAAATGAAGTTAGAAACTTATCTTCAAAAAGTGCAGATGCTGCTAAAAAGATAAAAGAGTTAGTTGAGAGTGCTATACGAAAAACTAACGAAGGTAAAGAGATATCAGACTCTATGATAAAAGGCTACCATGAACTTAGTGTTGATATAGATGAGACGATAGAGCTTATAGAAGATACAACCCTTTCAGTAAAAGATCAAGTAAAAACTATATCAAGTCTTGAAAAAACAATCGAAGAGTTAAATAACAACACTGGAAACTACATCTCTATAGCACATAAGGCAAATGAAGTAACTGCAACTGTAAGTGAGATATCAAAAATCATTTCAGCATCAGCAAATTCAAAAGAGTTTGACGGAAAAGAGAGAGTTCTTGAAAACTATACAGAAGATGTACGTTAAACTCATTTTTTCCTTAAAAATTTTAAGACTGTATCTATGACATCGTCATCATCTTTGCTAGGAGATTTTAACATCTCTTTTTTATCATCTTCATAAACAATAGAGATGTTTTGAGCATACGAGGAGATAAGTTTTATACCTTTTTGAGAAGCTAAAATTTTGATAACTATGATTTCAAGGAAAGATTTGGTTAACTCATCTAACTCTCCAAATCTATCTATCATCTCCTCCTCTATCTCATAAACTTCATTTATACTCTCACATTTACTAAGTCGTCTATAAAGCTCTATTCTTATCCTATCTTCTCCAACTGTATCACTATTTAAGTAGGCACTTACTGCTAACTTCACTTCTACTTCTGACTTTTCTGTTTTTTGTTGGTTTAAAAGGATATTTAGTGCATCTTCTAACATCTTAAGATAGAGTGAATACCCGATGTTTTTGATATGCCCACTTTGAGCTTCCCCTATGAGGTTTCCTCCTCCTCTTATCTCTAAGTCATGGTAAGCTAACACCGATCCACTTCCTAAAAATGAGTTTGATTCTAGTGCGATGAGTCTTTTTTTAGCACTATCGCTTATCGTATCTTTGTTTTCAACTAACAAGTAACAGTACCCCACACGAGAACTACGCCCTACTCTTCCTCTAAGTTGATGTAAATCAGCCATACCAAATCTATCTGCGTTTTCTACTATGATAGTGTTTACATTTGGTATGTGGATACCTGACTCTATGATAGTTGTAGATATTAGCATATCATACTCTTTGTTTACAAATGCCATTATCTCTTTTTCTGTTTGTGCTGCTGATACTTTTGAGTGAAGAACAAGTATCTTTGTGTTTGGTAGTATCTCTTGAAGCTCTTTTTTCTTCTGTTCTATACTTGCAATTCTATTATGCACATAAAATATCTGCCCACCCCGTCTAGTCTCTCGTAGCACTATCTCTTTTAAAAGCTTCTCTTCAAACTCTTTAACAAAAGTACGGATATCTTCTCTCTCACTTGGTGGAGTTAAAAGTTGTGAGTATTGTTTTATGGAACTTAAAGCCATGTTCAAACTTCTTGGAATTGGAGTAGCACTCATGGATAACACATGAAGGTTCTCTTTTAAAGCTTTTAGTTTCTCTTTTTGTTTTACACCAAACTTATGCTCTTCATCAAGTATCATCAAAGCAAGATTGTTAAACTCTACTCCAAAGAGTGCATGAGTTCCGATACAAACATCTATAGAGCCATCTTTTAGACCTTGTAGGATAGTGCTTTTTTCTCTTGTTGTTGTAAATCTATCATACTTTACAACTGAAATATCATACTTTGTAAAACGCTCTTTCAATCCTTTAAAGTGTTGAGAAGTCAAAAGTGTAGTAGGTGCTAAAAATGCAGCTTGATAGCCACTTTTAACAGCTGCAAATATAGCATTCATGGCTACTTCAGTCTTACCAAAACCAACATCACCACTCAAAAGTCTATCCATGACCTTTCCATTTTTTAAATCTTCAAATATCTCATTTATAGATTTATCTTGATCATCGGTATAAACAAATCCAGCATCATTTTGAAATAGTTTTAGCTCGTCAAAGTTACTTTTTAATTTAACAGCATTTATAAGTTCACGACTAGCAGCTATATCAATTATCTCACGAGCAATCTCAAAGAGTTTGACTTTCGTCTTCTCTTTCATCTTGATAAAGCTACTTTTTCCAAGCTTATCAACTATAGCTAAAGAGCCACCATCAGAGATATATCTATCTACTAAACCTAGATTTTCAACAGGTATCAAAAGCCTATCATCTCCTTGATAAGCAATCTCTACAAAATCTCTCACAACTCCTAAAACTTTCGTATTTGTAAGCCCTTTAAAGATACCGATACCATAACTTTCATGGACAACATAGTCATTTGTTTTTAAATCATCAAGGACAATTTTACTTCGTTTTCGTCTCTTATTTTTTTGAGGTTTATTTAGAGATAGTATAAGTTCATCATCACTTAAAACATTGACTATCAACTCATTAAATTGATACTTAACATTTATCTTTGCATCTACTCCAGACTGTTTGGCTAACCCTTCATTTCTAGCAATTATAGTTATCTTTTTGTTTTTGTGAAAATTAACAAAGGCATTTAATTCAGCTACTTCTATGTCTTTGTATTTTATAGGCTCACTAATTATCGGTAAATCTAAAAGTTGCTCTTTTTTTGCACTATCATCAGAAAATGAGAAAAAATCTTCTATCTCTTCCGTAAGATTTGAAACACAAATAGGCTTTAACCCTTTTAAATAATCCTCAGCTAACTCATCTAAACACCAAAAACCAAGAGTTGCTATACTTTTTTCAAAACTATCACTTTTAAGATTTGTGACTTTTTCTTGAAGTTTTTCATACTCACTCTCCTGTAAAGCAAAAAGGGCTGGTATAATAGTAACTTTTTCTAACTCCTCTTTTTGACTCTTTTGAGTCTCACATGTAAAGACTCTGATACTCTCTATCTCATCATCAAAAAGAGATATTCTGATAGGGTTTTTAGCGTCTATGGGGAAAAGATCTATGATATCTCCACGAAATGAAACCTCTCCCATCTCTTCAACAATCTCAACAAAACTATAACCCCAATAAAGAAGTTTTTCTTTAAAACTTTTAAACTCTAATGTGTCTCCAAACTCTATATCAAACGATTGAAAAAGCTCTTTTTTTGGAAGGGGGTTTATGAGAGTTCTAAAAGGAGAGATAAGGATAGATTTTTTAGGGTTTTTATAAAAAGAGTTTAATGTTTTTACTATCTGGAAAATCTCCTCTTTATATGGGCGAAGATCATCTCCAAAAGTTGCTCTAAAATCAGGAAGTTGATAAGCTTGATAGCCTAAATATGAAGCACAATCATATGCACTTTTTGCATCTTTTTCATCTTTTGTTAGTAGGATTTGTATCTGGGGTTTTGATTTTAGATATTCGAAGACTCTAGCTTGCAAAATCTGCCTTTAAAAATTTTGCTATTATAGTATCAAGGAGTTTATATGAAACAGATTATATCTATAACATATTTGGATGAAAGTACTATCCTCTCATCTCTTCATTAAAAATATAACCTTCATCATTTAATCTTTTTCTTATGGTATCTTGGTGCTCTTTTCCTTTAGTTTCAAGTGCAAGTGTGACATTTGCATCACCGTAAGAGAGGGCTGTTGAAGTTCTATCATAATCTATTTGTATTATGTTTGCATTTAACTCTTTTAAAAGGTCAGTTAACTTCATAAGAGCTCCTGGTTTATCGATAAGAGTTACTATAAGTTTCATCTTTCTATATGCTTTTATCAAACCTTTTTCTATGATGATAGATAACATACTTACATCTATGTTTCCACCACTTAGGACAGTTGCAATTTTTGTATCTTTGTTGTAGTTAAACTTGTTGTGCATAATTGCAGCCACTCCAACCGCTCCTCCACCCTCAACTACTAGTTTTTGTTTTTCGAGTAAAAAAAGTATAGAATTTGCAATCTCTTCATCATCTACAGAAACAATCTCATCAGCAACTTCAAGGATAAAGTTTAAATTTTGTTCATTTACATCTCTAACTGCTATGCCATCAGCTATAGTTCTAACACTTTTAGAATCAATAACTTTTTTTGAATTAAAAGATTTTAACATAGCGTCTGCACCACTTGCTACAACTCCAATAATTTTTACATCAGGTTTTAGTTGTTTAAAAACAGAACCCATGCCAGAGATGAGACCACCTCCACCAATAGGAATAACAACTATATCGATATCATCTTCTATCTCTAACATCTCTAACGCTACTGTGCCTTGACCCGCTATAACATCAACATCAGCAAAGGGGTGTATAAATGTAAGAGAGTGTTCTTTTGAATAGTCTAGAGCGTAACTATATGCTTCATCATAATTTTCACCAAAAAGTATAACTTCTGCACCTAAAGACTTTGTGCTTAAAACTTTTAACAAAGGAGTAGCTTCTGGCATAACTATAACTGAAGGTATACTAAACTCTCTAGCACTATAAGCAACACCTTGTGCATGGTTACCTGCACTTGCAGCTATAACACCTTTTTTTCTATCTTGTTCACTTAAATTTGAGATTTTATTGTATGCACCTCTTAACTTGTACGATCCAGTTAATTGTAAATTCTCTTTTTTGAGATATATATTTGTTTCACAAAATGAACTTAAAAGAGGAGCATAAGAAAAAGGAGTAGAGTTTACAACTCCGTTTATCTTCTCTTTTGCTTTTTTTATATTTTCTAAAGATATCATTAGCTATTTAAACTTTTATGATCAACCATGGTGCATCTGTTTTGAACAACTTTAAGACCTAAATCTTTTGCTTTTTGAGCTGCTTTATTGTTTACTATCTCTTTTTGTAGCCAGAGTACTTTTACATCACCTCTTTTTTTGATAACTTCAACGATAGAATCTGCAACTGCAGCTTTTCTAAACATATCAACCATGTCAACTTTTTCTTCTATCTCTTCTAGTGAACGATATACTTTTTCACCTAAAATTGTATCTTCTTTTGGATATATAGGGATGATTTTATAACCTTGAGATTGTAGATACTTTGCAACTCTATGACTTGGTTTACTCTCATCGGGAGAAAGACCTGGTACTGCTATAGTTTTAACACTATCAAATATCTTTTTTATCTCACTCATATCTTCATTTACTGTTGGAAATTCACACTCCATAATTTTCTCCTATTTTTCTATGATGCATCTTTTTATGAGGAACTATCATTTAATTAAACCAATTTTTGACTTTATCTAAAACACCATCAAACTTGCTTTCATGGATTTTACTCTCATAACCAAATGAATCACCTAGTTTTCCTAAAAGCTCTTTTTGTTCGCTGTTTAGTTTCTTTGGATATACGATTTTGATTTGTGCTATCAAGTCACCTTTTTTTCCTGAGTGTACATTTGCTACACCTTCATTTTTTAAGATAAATTGTTCTTTATCTTTGACTCCAACTGGAATCTTTATCTCTCTCTCATCTTTTAAAGTTGGTATATTTATACCACCACCAAGGGCAGCTTGAGTGAAAAATACTGGAACTTCCATGTAGATGTTATCTCCATCTCTTATAAAGTGTTCATCTTCTTCAACTTTGATATGAACATACAAGTCACCTTTTCTGCCATGTTTATCTTCATTTCCTTTTCCACCAACTCTTATACGGTTTCCAAAGTCTATACCAGCTGGAATGGATACTTTTGTAGTGTTTTTATCTTCAACATATCCTTCACCTTTACAACTATCACATCTGTTTTTAACAACTTTTCCTTCACCATTGCAAGATTCACAAACTTGGGAAAATGTCATAAAACCTTGTCTAAAGTACTGTTGACCTTGACCTTCACATGTTGTACAAACTGTAGGTTTTTTATCTTTATCACCAGTTCCATCACACGCTTTACAAGAACTTTTATAACTATACTTTATCTCTTTTTCACAGCCAAATACAGCTTCGTTAAACTCTAAAGTAGTTTCACTTTCAACATCTAGTGGATATTTTTGGTGTTCACTTCTTCCACCACCACCAAAGCCGCCAAATCCTCCACCGAAAACTGACTCAAATATCGAACTCAAATCATTCATATCCATGCCACCGTGTGAAAAACCTCTGTTTTCCAATCCAGAAACTCCATATCTGTCATAAGTAGATCTTTTTTGTTCATCACTTAAAACTTGATACGCTTCGTTTACTGACTTAAACATCTCTTCTGCATCTTTATCACCTTGATTTTGGTCAGGATGAAACTTCATCGCTAATTTTCTATAGGATTTTTTTATCTCTGCACCAGATGCATCTCTGCTTATCTCTAAAACTTCATAATAATCTACTTCAGTAGCCATCGTTTGTCCCATAAATTTAAATTTTAACTTGAGAGTCTACCTAAGTAATACTAAAAAAGTGATAACAAGCTTGTTCTTAGCAGGCTTATTAATAATTTTATGGTATATTAATAGCTTACATATTGAAGAGGGTATATGACAAAATTTTATTTTAAAACTATATTTTTCATAACATCATTTGCTATATTTTATTTAGCATTAGCTCCTAGTGATAATGTTTGGCTTGACTTTGGATTTGGTGATAAGTTTAACCATTTTGTCGCATTTTTTACGCTATCTCTACTTTTAAATAGATCATCATCTAGTTATGAAAAAAGAGCTAGAAATGTCTTGGCTCTATTTTTGTTTGGTGCGTTGATAGAGATTGTTCAAGCTTTTGTTGCTTATAGAAGCTCTTCTATTTATGATCTTGGTGCGGATTTACTTGCAATCTTATCTTTTCAAGCTTTTTATTCGATATATCGATGGGTTAGATACAGAAAATGATAAAACATTTAGTCGCATTTTTTATAGACAAATCTATACTAAACCATATCTTTTTTCTATTTCTTTTTATGCTTGGAGCTTTTGCATACGCTAAAATTCCAAAAGAGATTTTTCCACCGATGAACATGGATGCTGTTTCTATAAGAGGTCATTATCTTGGGGCTAGTCCTGATATCTTAGATAAGATGGCTGTATCAACTATAGAAGATGAACTTAAAAATCTTAGTGATGTAGATAGCGTTAAAAGTACTATCAAAACGGGAAGTTTTTATATAAAAGCCGAGCTGAAAGATGGAGCAAAAAAAGATGAAGTTTTAAGTGATATAAAAGATATCATCTCAAACATAAGAAGAGATTTACCAACTGACATGGATGAGCCAGTTGCAAAAAATATCACAAATAGTTTTCCGCTTGTAACTATAGCAATTGCTGGAGAGCATACAACTCAAGAGTTGATAGAGGTTGCTAAAAATTTAAAAAGAGAGTTATCTTCTATAGATGATTTGAGTAAACTATCAGTTAGAGGAGATGCCGATAAAGAGTTAGTTTTTAATTTAAATGAAAAAAAGATAGATGCATTGGGAATTGATAAAAATCTTCTCATACCTGCCCTCTCCTCGCTTAGTAGGATATTTCCTATAGGAATGATTAAGGAGAAGGGTAATCATCTCTTTTTAAGTACTTATAACGGCGTTAAAGATGTAAATCTAATAGAAGAGAGTCTCATCAAGGTTGGTGATAAAAAAATTAGAGTCAAAGATATAGCTGAAGTTAGTTTTTCGCTTAGTGATGCTAGTGAAATTTCACACTTTAACTCACTTCCAAATATTTCTCTAAATATCAACAAAGCAAAAACTGGAAATGCAATAGCTTTAGTAAAACAAATAAGAGCTATCTTAAAAACATATGAGCAAAAGTATAGTGATTATAGGTTTGAAGTCTATACTGATACTTCTATCTGGATTAGAAATCGTTTAAATACTGTTATGTCTAACATAATATTTGGTCTTATTTTAGTTGGACTCTCTATCTGGATGTTTATAAATGCAAGAATATCCATAGTTGTATCTATAGGTATCCCAACAAGCTTTTTGATAGGTGTTATAGCAACTCAAATGCTTGGGTATTCACTAAACATGTTATCTCTTTTAGGTGCTTTGATAGCACTTGGTATGCTTGTTGATGAGGCAATTGTTGTGGCTGAAAATATACAAAGACACCTTGAAGAGGGAGATGATCCAAAAACGGCCGCAATAAACGGAGCTAGTGAAATGTTTCCAGCTGTTTTAACAGCAACCGCAACAACGATATTTGCTTTTTTACCTTTACTTATTATGAGTGGAGAGATGGGAGTTTTTATAAAGATACTTCCTATTATGATAACTATACTTCTTCTTAGTTCACTATTTGAAGCTTTTGTCTTTTTACCACTTCACGCTAAAGAGATACTAAAAAAAGATAATAAAGTTCGAAAAAGTACACTATTTTGGGATAAAGCAAAAACAAAATATAGAAAAATTTTAGAATTTTTGCTTCGATATAGAAAAAGTTCACTGTTGATATTTATAGTTTTTATATTTGCTTCTACTGCTTTGATGCTTAAAAATAGTAAATTTCAACTATTTCCTGATTTTGATACAACACAGATATTTATAAGTGGTAAAGTTAACAAAAACTTCTCTATAAAAGAGACAGAAGAGTTTGTAACAATGGTAGAGAAAAAACTTGTAGGAAAACTAGATGAAAATGATATATCTTCTATAACTTCCATATCAGGGATGAAACTTGATAATAAACAAATTCCTCATATCGCTGAAAATAATTTTCATATATTTATAAATCTACATGAGAGAAAACCTGAAAACTTTTACAATAAGTTCATAAATCCTGTCCTATCACCAGAGTATGATGATAGCGACATGGTTAGAGATCATTCGGCTAAAGATATATCTAAAGAGGTAAAAGAGTTAACAAAAGAGTTTTTAGATAAAAAAGAGTTTGAAGAGTTTACAGTTGTTGTTCCAGGAGCTGGTATAGTTGAGAGTGATATAGCTATATCTTTACAAGGTGAAGAGAAAAAATTAAGACAAGAGATAGAAAACCTTCAACTGCAGATGAAAAAAGTTGATGGTGCATTCAACATTACCCATGATATGATTGAGGGTGAAAAAGAGTTAAAATTTAAGGTAAATAAATATGGAGAGAGTTTAGGTATAAATGAAGCTATAGTTTCAAATGCTCTAAAACCACTATTTTTAAAATCAGAAATATCAAAAATGTTTTATGAAGGAAAACTTATAGAGATAAAATCTCAAGAGATAGGGAAAGATAGTCTTTCAACACTAACATCTTTATACATTACGCTACCAAATAGTAAAAAAAGAGTTCTTTTAAAAGATGTCGTAAAGTTTATAGAAAAACCAAGTTATTCTACTGTGTTCAAAGAAGATGCACAGAGGATATGGACTATATATGGTTCGCTAGATAAAAATAAAATAACCTCAAGTGAGTTTTTATCAAAAATCGAAAATTCACTTGAAAGAATAAGAGAAACTGGAATAACTGTAGATATAAAAGGTGAAGAAAAAGAGAATAAAAAGATACAAAAAGAGATGGGTGAAGCTGCTATCATAGCACTGTTTTTAATCTTTATAGCTCTTATATGGATGTTTAACTCTATAGCTCATTCACTTTATGTACTCTCAATCATACCTCTTTCTGTTTTTGGAGTTTTATTAGGTCACATCATCATGGATATGAATTTAACCATGCCTGGAATGCTTGGTATCGTTGGTCTTGCTGGAGTTGTTGTAAATGATGGGATTATTATGATTGATTTTATAAGAAGAGCTGATGATTATGAGAGTTTCATAAAAAGAGCAACTCTTAGGCTCCGTCCGATAATGTTGACTTCTATTACAACAGTTTTGGGATTGTCTACGTTGATACTTTTTGCTTCTGGTCAAGCAAAGATATTACAACCTATGGCTGTATCTCTAGGCTTTGGAATCGCTTGGGCTACTGTACTTAACCTTCTTTTTCTTCCCATCCTTTTTGCTACTATCCATAGGATTAGATAAGATTTTAAGATATTTTTTTGCTTTTATCTCTTTACCTTCATAGACAACATGGGTAGCAATTTTTCTTTTACACATCTCTTTTGCATCCATCCAAAAGTCTTGACCGATAAGCATACTATCAAACTCACTTTGAGTTAAAAAACCCTTCTCTTGCACAACATGTTTAAAAAATCTCATCAAAACTTTATCTTTATGTTTTAAACGAGATCTCAACTCTCCTCCTTTACCAGAGAAGCCTGCAGAGTAGTTATGAAACATAATGTCAGAGTATGGATATATAACACGCTTTTTTGCCATACAAAACATCAAAGCACCCATAGAGTATCCATGATTATCTAGATAAGCTACAGTTCTCTCATGAAACTTCTCTTGAATCAGATTATAAAACTGTTTTCCTTCATTTACAAGACCACCACCAGAGTTTATACGAAGTTCTAATATATCATCACGAGATGATGCTCTTAATTCATTTAAAACAGCATGAAGACCACGCTTAAACTCTTTGAATTTTCCTATATGAACAGTGTAGTGTCGATATTTTGGTTGTATTTGAAAAATGCGTTTTTTTCTGTCTATGCATTTTTTTCTCTCAGGGACATGTTTTACAAATAACGTATGTTCTTCGCTACTTATATCTACAACTTTCTTATTTTCCACATAAATCCCCAAATCTTTTCTTATAGTATACATAAAAAAAGATGAAACTTATATAAATTTTAATTATTATTTGTAAATGATATTTTACAGAGTAAGATTTGTTTATCGCAAACCAAGTGGTTTGCGATGTTTTTTATTTAAAATTAGCGAATGGATTATCGATAATTTTCTTTCTACTTGCAACGTAAGGGATGATAGCTGCTGCTCTAGCTCTTTTGATAGATAGCTCAACCATCTCTTGATGTTTTTTACAGTTACCTGTCAAACGACGAGGCATAATTTTGTATCTCTCTGATAGTGAAAATTTAAAAGCTGCTGGGTCTTTATAATCTAAAAACTCTACTTTTGATTCACAATATCTACAATATTTTTTTGAATATTTTCTTCTTTCTGCCATAATTTTTTCCTACTTTAATTTAATTTATTTGTCTAAAAAGGTATCTCATCGTCATTTATGTCGATTTCTGGGATACTCTGCTCTTGTTTTGGAGCTGGTGTACTTGCCGTTGGTTGACTCTGTTGTGGTTGGCTAGCTGGAGGTGTGTAACTGTTTCCCCCACCTTGATTGTATCCACCACCACTATCGGGGTTTGAACCTTTTGTATCAAGCATAGTCATGTTATCTACTGTAACAGAATGTTTACTTCTTTTTCCACCATTTTGATCTGTCCAACTATCTAACTTCAAACGACCTTCTACAAGAAGTTTTGAACCTTTTCTAAGATACTGGTTTGCAACTTCAGCAGTTCTGCCAAAAAAAGTGATATCTACAAACAATACCTCTTCTTTCATCTGACCATCTCCACCCTTAAACTTACGAGTTGAAGCTATTCCTGTGTTACCTATCGCAGTTCCACTAGGAGCATATCTAAGCTCTAAATCTCTTGTTAAGTTTCCTACTATTATCACTTTATTGAACATTTTTTGTCCTTAATTATTCTGCATCTTCTTTTGGAGCTTCTTCAGTTTTAGGAGCTTCTTCTTTTGCTACCTCTTCAACTGCTGGAGCCTCTTCTTTAGGAGCTTCTTCTTCTTTTTTAGGAGCCTCAGTTTTAGGAGCTTCGGTTTTTGGTTCAGCTTTAGGTGCTGCTTTTTTCTCAATTGTAGCTTTTGCTAATTTTTCCCATTGAGCGATTTCTTTTTTCTTCTCAAACTTGATATTTAAAAATCTGATAATTTCTTCTGTTAATCTTAGGTTTCTTAAAATCTCTTCTATAGAACTTGCTGGTCCTACAAAGTAAAGAACAAAGTAGTGTCCTCTTTCGTGTTTTTCAATCTCATAGGCTAGTTTTCTAACACCCATGTCTTTTACTGCTTTGATTTCACATCCGTTTTTTTCGACAACGTCTTTGATAAAATCAAACTTAGCTTTTGTCTCCTCTTCTGTAAGAGTAGGTTTTACTACAAATAGTAGCTCATAATGTTTCATATATTCTCCTTTTGGTTTGTAGCTCTTTTGCAAGAGCAAGGTTTCTATCAAGTTAAATTTTTTTGATAGAGGTCGGGATTATATCTTTATGCTGCTTAGGTTATCTTGAACTTTTACAACCATGTCCTTTTTTCTTCATAGATTGGCAACCGCTATCTTTTGCTTCAAAATCAAATAAATCTTCTGTTTTTGTAACACTGTTAGTTTTTTCTTCAATTTTTTCAATTGTTTTAGTAACTTCTAAAGGATCTAAAGGCTCTTCTTTTTCTAACTTGCTATTTTCTTCAACTACAACTTCTTCAACGCTCTCTTGTTGAGAGATAGTCTCTATAGGTTCTGTTTGTTCAAATTGGATAGTTGGAACTGCTTCAAGCTCTTCATCTTGTATAGCTGTGTTTTGTAAAAAAGCATCATCTTCTATAAACATCCATCCACTACGACCAACTATATCATCATCATTTACAGATTCATTAACTGTTAACGGGTCAGCCACAAAATATGAAATAGCTATAAACAACATAAACAAAATTTTTTTCATCTCTTCTAAATCCTTTTATCTAATCTTATAAAGCACTATTTATATATAATCACAAGATGGAATTTTTTACTCAACTAGAAATTATATTGCAAATAGAAAACAGTTCTAAGAAAATTAAATATTTTGAACAATTCTACCAAGAGTACCTTGATAATAAATTATACTTTAATCATAACCAAACTTCAAAAGTTTTTACAGCTCCATCATTTGAAAATAGATGTGATATAGTGGATGCAAAAACTATGCCAAAAAGGCGTGCACTCTCTACTACAGCGGGTAAAGCATACATGGTTCATAACATTGCACACATAGAATACTCTGCTATCGACTTAGCTCTTGACCATGCTTATCGTTTTAAAAATATGCCTGAAGAATTTTATAAAGATTGGCTTGAAGTTGCTGACGATGAGATAAGACATTTTCTATCTTTAGAAAAGATTTTAAATAACAATGGATACAAATATGGGGACTTTAATGTTCATTCGTTTTTGTTTGATATATCTATGAAAAGTTTAGAACTTGTAACTAGAATGGCTACAGTTCCAAGGTATTTAGAAGCTTCAGGATTAGACTCTAACCCAAAAATGATAGATAAACTTAAAAATATAAATGATGATTTTGCTAAAGATATCATAAGAGCATTGGAAATTATACTAAAAGAAGAGGTGTCCCATGTAAAAAAAGGTGACTATTGGTTCAAGTGGGCGTGTAAAAAAGAAGGGATAAATCCTGATGAATACTTTAACATAGTAGAGAAAATTTTACCAGGAGCTAAAAAAACCAAACCTTATGTCAATATCAAAGATAGACAGAAGGCTGGATTTTCTTGTAAAGAAATTTCAGTTTTAACTGATGAGAGCTGTAAAGATTAACAGTAATCAGCCAATAAATCAGCTTTTATCTTTTTATACGTATCTTCTCCAACAAGTTGTCTAACTAACTCTAATCCAAAACATATAGCAGTTCCCGGACCTCTTGAAGTTGTAATGTTTTCATCAACTACTACATTTTGTGCATCTGTAAACTTTTCTAAACCTATATCATTTTCATATGATGGGTAACAGGTGTATCTGTTTTTTATAACTCCAGCCTCGTGTAGTGCCATAGGAGAAGCACAAATTGCAGCAATTGGTTTTTTATTTGCATCAAAGCTTTTTAGTATCTCTTGAACTTTTTCATTTTCTTTTAGGCTAAGGGCATTGTTATGACCTCCTGCTAACACAACCATGTCAAACTCTTGTGCGTCTATATATTTTAATTTATTGTTAGCGATTATGGTTATGCCATTTGCTCCTGTTACCTTTTCATCATCTAAAGATGCTGTTGTAACTTGAACACCACCACGTCTTAAAACATCGATGATAGAAACAGCCTCAATCTCTTCAAAACCATTTGAAATAGGAATTAAAACACTTGCCATAGATAAGCCTTTAAATTATTTTATTTTCTCAAGATACTCGCCTTTGGCTGTATCCACTTTTACAACATCACCCTCTAGTACATGGTAAGGAATCTGTATAACTGCACCACTCTCTAAAGTTGCAGGTTTTTTCCCACCTTGTGAATCACCTTTAAAGTTTGGTCCAGTTTCTGCTATTTTTAAAACTACAGTTGATGGAGCTTCTACGTCAATTGCGTTACCATTGTGAAATAAAATATCGACATTCATACCATCAATAATCCACTTTTGAGTATCTCCAACAGCATCGTGAGTTAATCCTATCTGTTCATAACTAACTGTATCCATAAACTGCAACATCTCTCCATCATCATAAAGGAATTGCATAGTTTTTTGTTCAAGATCTGGTTTTTCGCACTTATCACCTGCGTGGAAAGTTTTTTCAACTAATTTTCCATTTAAATAAGATTTTATCTTACATCTCACAAATGCCGCACCTTTTCCAGGTTTTACATGTTGATACTCTGTAATCTTGTAAGGTTTACCATCTAACTCTATCTTCATACCTTTTTTTAACTCACTCATGGATATAGTTGCCATAATTTCTCCGTAATATTATATTTTGTCGATTATATCAAAGATAAATTTAAAGCCCATGATTTTGGAATCTTTCTAAAAATATCTTGGCATCAGGAGAACTACCTTGAAGTTTTGCAACTTCCACACCAGTTGGTTCTAATACAAAGTAAGTTGGAACACCGATAAATGTAAACCCTGGAGGTAACTCATCTTTTGTGATATCTAGTTTTAATAAAACAAACTTTTTGTTCAGATAATCTCTAAGTTTTTTATCTTTAAATACAACATTTTCCATACGACTACACTCTCCACAAGCTGGAGACTTATAAATCATCAAAACTTTTTTTGAGCTTATCTGTGCTTGTGATATAGCGGAGTTAAAATCGTGTATATAGTTTAAGTTTTTACCAAACAAAGAGAGTGAAACTAAAAGTAAAATTGAAAATATTTTCATGAGTTTTCCCCATTTAAAACTTTTGATTTAGCCAAAGCTTCTTCTATCTCTTCTTTCTCAACATCACCTGTAAGTTTTAGTTCAACATTTCCATCAACTCCATCAACTTGCATGTTAGTAATCTTTTTCTTTGTATCATCACTCATACATTCACACTGACCAGTTGCACAGTTTTCTACCATTTTAACTATTTGTTGTTTTGCAACAACTCCAGAAAATGCTATCTTTACGCCACTATCAGTCTTAAAAACATCTTTTTTCATATATATTTCCTAATTTGAGATATATAAGATGTTACTATATAAAAGCTAATAGTTAACTATCTTTTTCCAAGGCCCATCGGGGACATTGTCATACTCTACAAACTCCCAATCACTCTTATCAACATCTTCTAAACCAAGAAAATGCATAACAGCTGGTGATATATCCAAACCTGCTTTTGATTTTTTTTCATTTTTAAACTTTGATTTTCCAAAAACATAATCAAAATCATCTTCTCCAAATGGGCCTACATCTTCCCATTGGGCATATGCACTTATGCCATCTTTTGTGATCTTTATCCATCTGTTTTTACATATAGAAACACCATCTTTTGCTTCACTAAACCAAGGTATGTTTTTAGCACTATCTTTTCTTTTATACTCTGGTGTAAAATCATTATAAGGAAGTGCAAAATAAAATGGATTCTCTTTTGGTATAAAAGCTCTAGGGAAAGTACCATTTCTATCATACGGTTCATCAACTCCTCCATAACTTCCACTCCAGTTATCATCCCATGCACTAGGGACATTTGAGATGTTGCCATTGTCTATCGCTGCAACTTCTCCAACCCAAAAAAGAGTAGTTATGATATCTTTATGGTTGTCAATTTCACCAAGAGTTGATATCTTTTTTCCAGACTCATTACTACTACCACAACCAATAAAAAGTGATATCGTTATCAAAATATATACAATTTTTTTCATCTATTTTTCCTAATTTAAAAAAATATTTAACTATTAATTATAATTATTCTATTTAAATAAACTTATTATTAAATTAAACTATTTAAATTTTACTATATATATTTAGCTTTGTTTAAAAATTATTTGATACATGTTATAATTAACAGAATATGAAAAGAGAAAAAACAATCCTACTTGGAATCGGTAATGTTTTACAAAAAGATGATGGTATAGGAGTTTATACCGCAGAATATATACTACATAACTACACATTTACACCAAATCTAACTATAGTTAATGGCGGAGTAGAAGGTATAAAATTACTTGATTTGTTTATAGAGAATGAAGAGGTTATCATCTTAGATTCTGTTATGATTGATGATAGTCCAAGTTCTATTTATAATATACCTGCAGAAAAATTGGGAGGTTATGGTTTAAACTCTGGAAGTGCCCATGAGATAGGTGTTATACAGTGTCTTGATATGTTAGATATGCAGGATTTAAAACGACCAGATGCTAATATAATAGGGATAATCCCAAAAGAGATTACTTTTGAATTTGCACTAAGTCATATGCTTACACAAGCGTTTGAAGGTTATATAAAAGTTATCCTTTTGGACTTAAAATCAAAAGGATTTGAAGCTATAAAAACTGATGATATAACTCTAAAAGAGATTATAAACAAGTTTAAAAACCCCTCATCTTTTAGAGCTTAACTAAACTAGTCTCCCAACCATCATAAGCTCCACCAAACTTTTCAGATACTTCTATCAAAGAGAGTGTCAACTCATCGATATCATAGTAAAATGGCTTATCAATACGGTAAAATTTCAAACCTTTTACACCATCTTGGTTTTCAATCTCTTCTTGCAAAGAAAAACCTTCACTCTCTATCTCTTTTTTAAAACCATCCATATCACCACCATCTGGAAAATATACTTTATGCTCAATTGCACGTTTTTGATGGAGTGCATCACCTTGTTCTGATAAATTTTTACATACTTTATGATTTTGGATTATTTGCCACTCGTTTGGTGTAGGAAATAGAAGATTTTGATAATAATTCCACTCTAAATCTTTTTGATGACCACTAGTTACTTCATAGTGTGAAAACTCATCTAAAGCGTAATCTAAAAAATCTTGCCAATTATATGTAAATTGTAAATAATATATAAAAGTAACAGACCCATCGGAGATAACTCGTCCTACATACTTTCCAACACGAAACTTTATAAGTGAAGATTCTAACTTATCTTCTAAAAAAAGTATCTCTGGCTCTTCATTTTGAGATAATAGCCCTTTTTCATTTGCATCTTTTAAGTTTACCTTGACATATGCAACACTAGGATGTGTTAATTTTTCTTCTTCTAACTCCATAGAAATCCCAGCATTAAACTGTATAGAAGCTGGTTTTCCTTCTATATTTTTCATATATAATTCCCAATATTCTTGCATATATTCTCCTTAATTTACTTTAAACATTTTATTGCATTTCCAAACTCATAAGATACATATCTTCTCCATCAATTGTATCCATGCCAAGGTTTCCGCAACTTTTACATTTATAATTTATCTCATCTATTTCATACTCATCTTTGCATTTACGACACTTTACTTTTAGTTTCTGCTCATTTATAATAAACAAAGCTTCATCACAAAGTGTCCCCTCTTTGAAGGTATCAAATGCAATCTTCAAAAGATGTACCTCTATACCACTCATAACACCTATCTTACAGATAACTTTTGTGATTTTAGAAGCACTATTTTGCTCAG
>JAUTBZ010151670.1:0-26292 GCA_032361785.1 Lepetodrilus galriftensis
GATATAGATAGAGAGAGAGAGAGAGAGAGAGAGAGAGAGAGAGAGAGAGAGAGAGAGAGTAAAAAAAAGGAGAGAGGGAGAGAGAAAGAGATAGAAAGAAAGAGAAAGAGAGAGAGAAAGAAAGGGGGAAGGCGAAGAGAGAGAGAAAGAAAGATTGAGATAAATAAAATGAGAAACAGAGAGAGAGGGAAAGACTTAAAAGGAATAAAAGAGATAAAGGAAAAAGAAATAGAAAATAAGTGAGATAGAGAGAAAGCGTGAGATCACATAATCTCATAATATTTACAGAATTGTTTCTTTACATAACTATAATTCATCCTCCAAAACAGCTACTTTTATTTCCGAGACATGCATGCCATTACTATACAGTTCAGCAATGTGAGCTCAGACTGACTCAACAAGGATTAGCTCATGTTGGGTATGAACATATATGACAAACGTCCAACTGCGATGCAAACATGCATTTCACAGATGGAAATACAATGTTCTCATCAGTGTTTAACAACTAACGTGAAGTTAAATCTTAACATAGCTCCAGTATTGTAAGCATGTAAGCATGTAAGCATGAGTCATCCTGAGAAAAACCCACATTATTCCAACTCATCTTAAGAAATGTTTTTATTTTGGTTACTAATTAACATTTTCGACTCATCTGGGCGTAGAATGAATGTCTCGATAGTCACCATATCTCGCCCAATATGGATGATCTCACCCTATCCATGTGATCTCACCCTATCTATGTGTGGTTGCACCCTATCCATGACACTGTATCCATGTGTGATCTCACCCTATCCATGTGTGATCTCACCCTATCCATGTGATCTCACCCTATATATGTGTGGTTGCACCCTATCCATAAACACTGTATCCATGTGTGATCTCACCCTATCCATGTGTGATCTCACTCTATCCATGTGTGATCTCACCCTATCCATGTGTGATTGCACCTGTCCATAAACACTGTATCCATGTGTGATCTCGCCCTATCCATGTGTGATCACACCCTATCCATGTGTGATCTCACCCTATCCAGGAAATGCCACATTACCCATTGAACACTCCTATCTTTACCTAACAATCCGAGACACACCAGAGTTTTGTGTTTGTTTTCATTTCACAGTACACCCGAGTTCGCGTGAGTCAAGCGATCCGCAATACGAGTGGTGCATTTGTTTGTCTTAAAGAACCATGCTGTCTTCCTCACAACTGTATTACTATAATAAGAAGTCCATATGGCCTACTTCACGCAAGAGATATTCCGAACATTCAATAAAGTATTGCTTTTACTTTCATGGCAAGGGAATATGGTGGATAACCTCATCAGAAAGAGGGTTAATTTCATGTCACCTGTGATTACTTAAGTCAAGGGTAAGCAGAAACTTAAGACGTGTGTGAAATTTACACCCCGATGACATCATTGGCGAAATAAAACTTTATAGCGTTGGAGTATGGACACTGCAGAAGGTCCCATCTGGAATAACCATATTTTACGTAAACATTATTTGTTTTCCCTCAAAAGGACCAAGGAACTTATATTACAGATTACTAGTACATTAATTCTTTTGAAGACTTGATGTCAAATTTGAAAGAAAACGTGTACCACATTAATTCTTCTTAATAAAATGTTATCATAATAATGATGATTTTACACAGATTACACAAAGTATATTGATAAAACTTCCATCTAATTCTTATCAATTTAGTGTCATTGTGAGAATCAAAATTGATGTAAAATCTCCATGGGACATCTTTAATAGCATTAAAGGCACACAGATTTTGAGAAAGCGTGGTTTTGTTCTGCTGACTAGCGAGACCTATCTGGCTGAAGCAAGGGCAGCAAGTTGTCAGATGCTCCATAAACCTGGCTAGATTTGCTTGCAACACGACAGGCTGGCAGATTACTACAGATAACCATGTCCTATAACAATTTGTCTTCGGCTGACGAGATTACTCCAAAATGAAATGTGTTTCGCGTTCTCTCCAATTTCGTTGTCACCACTCGGAACGTGACGTCGTGACATCAGCCGCCACACCATCGCACTATATTTAGTCCCACGCTAAGATGTGGAACCGACGTAATGTCATATATCCCCTCTAACAGGGTCGTATCCACTACACGCTAGGGGTAAAAAACTCTCGTATCTATCACATTCGTATCAAGCCCTGCAACACTTTAGCCATAATTGTTAATGGATACTTCCCTCGCTGACACAGATTTCACCAACCACACTGAAGCGTTTCACTAAGATAACAGAATTTTAGGACCATAATAATACTTGACCAACAATTCCAAGATCGCGATCAGTAAATCCATTTATGCAAATGCAAATAGCTCAATAAATATTAATTTTATAAGCATTGTCGTAAAGTCTTGAAATGAAGATCAATGAGCGCTGGTGGAAAAATTAATAATAGATTAATTCGTCTTGAACAGGCTATAAATAGAACAATGCAAGGACATTACTATGGTGTGATTGAATAAGGACACAAATGTTCGATACTCGTGATAAAAGATGTATTTAGTAGCCTACCAGTGGTCTGGGTTTGAATCCAATAACAGTCTGCTTCTCTACTTTTAGACCCGATATAACTTTCCATAAGAAACAATGCATTATATCAATTATATTGAATATTACTCTAATATTTTTCAAGAACATATAGCATACATTGTCTTGTGAAACACACAGCAAAATATTGTTAGGTGTCCTAGCTGTTAGGTGTTCTAGCTGTTAGGTGTCTTAGCTGTTAGGTGTCCTAGCTGTTAGGTGTTCTAGCTGTTAGGTGTCCTAGCTGTTAGGTGTTCTAGCTGTTAGGTGTCCTAGCTGTTAGGTGTCTTAGCTGTTAGGTGTCCTAGCTGTTAGGTGTCCTAGCTGTTAAGTGTCCTAGCTGTTAAGTGTCCTAGCTGTTAGGTGTCCTAGCTGTTAGGTGTTCTAGCTGTTAGGTGTCCTAGCTGTTAGGTGTCCTAGCTGTTAGGTGTCCAGGCTAGGACACGACACTTAACATGGATGCTCAAAAATAAACCAGGACACCCGAAGTGACAAGACACCCAATTACATTTTGCAGTGATAGTTTCTCACCTTCTTCAAGATGAGAGCCTGTAGTATTTCAAACACACCGTATGAATTCTTAGTGGGGCGGCGCCTTTAAGCTCAATGCTAGTTTGAACCCCACGTACAGCATTACAATCTCATTACTGCGAGATTCAAGTGCAAATAAATATTACTGAATGGAACGAGATATGGAAAGTGTTCGGGGTCACTGTGTTAATGCTGTCTGTGCATGTCATGCAATAGACGGACCCATTTGATTGATTTGTTGTTTTACGTCGCTGCGTGAATATTTCACCCAAAACAACGTCACTGTGGAAATATTACACCCATGGGTGAAACGAGTTATGCGTCCTTAACCCTCTCACTGCTGGAGCCAACCAGAGATACCCTAAAGAGCAGTACCTGTGTCTTAATTCAGCAGGGAGAGGGTTAAAGAAGTACAGTAGAGTACAGAATCTTAAGAAGTCTAAAAGAAGCAATGCCCCCAATCAATACATGCCACTATAAGTCAGCTAGTGTAATGATTAGAAACTTACAGACTCTAGACACCATACATTTGCATATAGTGTTCCATCATTTAAAGACGTGTTCAAAACACTAAATATACACATGGATAATGTCCTGACACCAAGTAAGCCCATGAATTATGTTAATCTATAAATATACAAATTTACATTTTTGTAAAACAATTTAAAACACCAGCCAACAATCGTGTGACCGTATTGACAATTATCTTAAGCTCGACATCAAAGGAAAATCAGATAATCATTCAAAGCAAATACAGTCATCAATGGCTGCCTTAAAATTAAACACCTTTACGCACGGATACATTGTAAAACTTGTGAAGACCCTGATTACCTTGGCTTCAAAGTTAAATTTTCTTTTAAAAGGAATTCCCACACACAATATTTGTACAATGCCATAGAATTTCATCTTCATTATGCTCCAACATTTAAATTTGTTCAGGTCTTTACAAATTTCTTTTGTACCTTGCCTGACGGGAAAAAAAGAACTGTCGCCATTAAGAATACCGAGCCCAATTCAGGTAACATTAATAAATCATGGCAAAGAATTATTAATAATGTGTACACTAATCTTGAAATTATCGCCAGAAAGACTGATAACATTGACATACTAAATCTCCTACCCACGAATGCAATTACCCATTCATGCCGCAACTGTTGGCAATAAAACATGATCAATTCTGTATGCAAGATGAAAGAAATGACCAGTTCATGGATGCAATTTTCTAGAAGGCAAGTGTACACATCCCTCTGCTATGAAAATACTGCAGTAAATCAGGATGTGGTCTTAGCTTTCTCTGAGTAACCTAGCAACCGAGGAATAGCATCTCACAGGACTTAAACGTCACCGTAACATCAGACATCAGACATAACGAATTACACCACACCAAAACCATTTTTTTTTCATCTACTACACACAAAAAATATATTAAACCTGAGAGAAAAAATGGAGAGAGATTGAATCAGATCTGAAATATATTGTCTGTATTTATTCATTGAAATGCAATTGGAATCAAAATGGTGCGTATTGTAATTATAATATCGCTTCTTACACTCAGCTATTGACACTTACTTGGCTATTTGACAGACATCCTAGATCGTCTAACTGACAGCTCGTCACACATGGTGTAAACCAAATCCTGGATTGCTGTATACATCCAAACAAACAGTCTGCCTGCTCTTGTACCACACAGGAGAACGTAGGGTCTTTAACACAGTTTTTAGGATCTTTAACACAGTTCTTTAAGATCTTTAAATTCTGAAGGCAACCAGAGATACCCTAAAAAGCAGTGTGTGTGTGTGCCTAATCTGGCAGGAGAGGGTCAATTTGTACCATACATTAGAACTACACGAGTTCAAACAAGTACCTGTTCTGTTCAGCCAAGTTCATACCATACATCAGATCACAGAATCACACCACTTGTTCTGTTCAACAGATCTTGTTTCAGTGTGTACAAACTAGCAGAACACTCTGTCATACCACAGTTCTTCTGACAGCAGAACACAGAATCAGATCACTTGTTCTGTTCAACAGATCTGGTGCTGGTGTGTAAGCAATACAGCAGAACATTCAATCATGCCACGGAACATTCAATCATGCCATGGTCTGTGCCTAGCCTAGCTGATGATATACCTGGTACCAGACAACAGATAGGAGCGCACAGGAACGTATACAGTTCTCGCCAGGTGGTCTTGTTATACAGTGCATATACTCCGGTAAACCACTCTCGTACCACGATTCTCTTTAAATGACCCTGCACCACATAGCAGACCACTCTCATACCACGATTCTCTTTAAATGACCCTGCACCACATATAGCAGACCACTCTCGTACCACGATTCTCTTTAAATGACCCTGCACCACACAGCAGACCACTAAAAGAGTCAGCTGGCCTGGTACTAGAACACAGAATCACACCACTTGTTCCGTTCAACAGATGGTGTGCCAGTGTGTATACAAAACAGCAGAACACGACAGTTCTGTTCAGACGATCCTGTACTGGTCTACATACAACCAGAACACAGCAGAACACAAGAGTTATATTCAACTGATTTTACACCAGTCCACATACAACCAGAACACAGCAGAACACTCGAGCCAAATAACACAGTTCTCTTCTTACCCACTTTACAGCCAATTCAAATTTAAACGCACTGTTAGCGGTGCTGCGGGGTTCCGTGTTTTCAAACAGAACAATACGAGCCAGGAGTCCTGGATTCCAATCCAAACTGCTTCCACCTGTTGTTTAATAGGATGGCACATACGAAACCACCGTCAACTTCACACAGGCCGGAGTGGCACAGCTGCTACAGCGTGTACACTGTATATCGCGCGCGTAGTGACTCCGCCACTTGTCACATAGCCTAGGGAGAACTAGAGAGTTGTAATGTATGTTTTCTAATGTATGTTTATGGAAAAGCCGAGAGGCTCGTCATAAAATAATCCATAAAACTTAAACCCACGAAGAATTTTTTTTTAACATTATAGAATCTTAAAGGCATACAATCATTTTCTTGGCATATTTCATGGTCAAACATATTTTACTTGAGATTTGAATTGTTTACACAATTAAATATTTTGGGAAATAAAGGTATATTTTCCGCATCTCCCACTGGTTTTCAATATTTTCATTTTTTGTTATCTCTACGTACCGTATTTAAAATCTTGAGATAACATGAACATATTAAATAAAACATGAAAATACTGAAAACCAGTGGGCCATATGGAAAATGTAGCTTGTTGACCAACATACTGATGTAGATAAATCAAATGTACAATGGTACTTTCAGGTAAATAAGTATAAGTATAAAAAATGTCAACAAACTAAGATTGTATGCCTTTAACTGAGCATACGATACACAAATATTACAGCAAGTGCTCATTTTGCAAATAAAGTGATGTGATCAATAATTTGTTTGTTACCTAATTAAAGGCACGGCGACAGTGCAATTGTATTGCGTGTAGCTAGAGTAAACCTAGCAGCAGTATCATTTAGCATCTCACTTCATCGAGACCGACTTGTAATTAAAGCGGCATTCTCTGAAGTGACTTCTGTCGTAATTAAAGGGACACTCTCTGCTATGTTTCAGCTGAGACAGCAATAATTAGAAAATGTCATGGCATTCCTAGTTTAACAATAAAATTGCCATAGCAACGCAGTATCCTTATGAACTGGGGGTGTAGCTACACTAAACACTCTTTAACACATGAGACATGCTTGTATGGTACTATTCGTTTTTACCATTGGAAATATTGTCCATTCAGTGGCATCAAAGTAATACATACAAAATAGACATAGACGTATTGACTAATAACCGAGCATAGCTCAATACATAATACCAACCTGTCTGCAAATGATCCATAACTATTGTGATAAATGAACATACCGATGAAAAACAACGAATATAATCTTAGTACAAAAAACAAAATGTGCAGCATTGATCAACAGTAATTTGCATTTCCATTAGATTTACGAGGTAAGTTTTCCCAAGAAATCTCGATAAGGACGTAAAAATCGTAGGAATGTGAAACAAGAGACACTTGCCCTTTGTTTTCAGTCTGGCGATGTATACGTAATGTACAAGACGTTTTTAACAGACGTGTGATTATCATGGCAATGTTAATTTAGCACCGGTTTTATCACAGCGTTGATGCCACCATGGCATTTCCCGAATGATTACAGGTACTGAAGACCCTGTCAAATAGCGGTATCATTCAGGAAGATAAATTCCCATCCACCCCTGTGATTTCAAACACAAATTCCAAATAATTATCATTCACTTGTGATCTCACATATAAGTTCCCAGTGGTTGAATCTTGCAAATTCCCATTGACTTTTAATCATAATAATAATGACACATATAACTTTTGATCTCACAAATTAGCATTGATTCTATTGATCTCAGACACAAATTCCCAGATTCTATTGATCTCACACACAAATTCCCATTGATTCTATTGATCTCATACATAAATTCCCATTGATTCTACTGATCTCATACATACATTCACATTGATCTCACACGTACATTCCCATTTTCTATTGATCTCATACATAAATTCCCATTAGCTTTTGATCTCATACACAAATTCTCACTAGTTCTGTTGATCTCATGCACACATTCCCATTGGCTCTATTTATCTCACACACAAATTCCCATTGAACCAATTGATCACACATAAATGTCTACTGACTATTGATCTCACACACAAATTCCCATTGGCTCCATTGATCTCACACACAAATTCCCTTTGATTCTACTGTTTTTACACACACATTCTCATTGGCTGTCTCGGTCATTGGATTTCCATGCAATACATTTCCTCTAAGTATATTTGCATCCAAAGATCTAACCTTGCTAACTCAATGTTACGGAGGTATGCCTGGCTATACAGAAAGTGCCAGTGAAATGGCTGTATGTAGATTGTATCTAACCAATCCTGCCTTGTTGAAGTGAAGGTAGTTTCTGCCTTAACAAAGCGTGACCTTTTGGAACCTTACACAATGTGGTGATCAAGGGATCTGATATCAATTGGAATTTGTGCCTTCATGAGAATTTAAAACTTTGGTGTGGTTTCCATCTATGTTTTGTTAAGACATGAGATCTGATGAAATGATAATGACGACATTCTTCCTGATAACATGGATAAGTTTGAACAATAGCCATGATGAATTAATTATTGCAAATACTGTTTCCCAACAACTGAACAATGATCTAAACAAATGATTATATAGTTTGAAGGTTATTGATAACACATCTCATATTGTAGTCGTGTTATTAGACTATCAATAGTCTCGGAGGGTTAAAGTAAATCAATAATATACATTGGTATTATATTTAGATGACAGGAGCCAATGAAATTCTTTACTCTTGTTCTCCAGTAATCTAGACTTGCTTAAATGTTCTAGGGGAATATTTTGAATAGGGATCAGTGAGAACAAGGTGTGAGACAGACTATTGTGTTATCAACTCAATTGTTTAAATTTAAAGTACCTACCGTATATAGATATACAGTATTTAATAACTGTGCAATGGTGGCCAAATAAGTCTAAGTACATAATTAGTCCAATAACTTTGATTGAAACGTTAAAACTAAAGGTCCAATGACCTACTGTTATAAAAGGGACATCTGTTCCAATTTTATTACTCACATATGGTAGTTCATATACTATCAGATTTCATAGAATATTTCACTATTTCACAATGTAGTTCATATATATCCATGTATAGTTCATAGCACTATACTTTATCATTCCACTTCCAAAATAAACCAATCAATCAAAAATACTGCTGTCCTACAACTGATTCTGACATTAAATCTAATATACTACAGTCCTGTAACTGATTCTGACAAAAGAGACAAAATTCAATCACATTATCAACTAGAATCGACATCGACCAATAGGATTTCAACGTGCTTATAAGAAATGGAAGCATTACATGGTGCTTAATACAAACTCAATCTAACCCTGACATAATGGTCAAAGGTCAGGATGAGGTCGTGACCTCATCTGATAATGTGATGGATGATGGTGATCATTTCTGCCAATGTCATTCGATGCGGACAGCACATGATGTCAATGACATACTCAGAAAATAACACATTCCTTTTCTGAAGCGACTTCAATTTGTAAAATGGCCGACTTTTCCTTTCAAAAGAACTTGATCCGGAATAAATGATGGCATCAACACTGAGGATGTAACTCAATCTCAGAACATTTGAAGTGATCGATATTTAGATACGTGGACAATGTTTTCAAAACCATTAAATATCCTTGATGTACCATGTGTCAACTTATCTACAAATTACAATAAATACCTAAAAGCAACTACAAGGCCTAATCCTGATGTGATTACCAGAAAATTAAAAAGAAATACCGTAAAGTAATTTGTTTTTTCTTGGAGAACAGCAACACACACTGATATGCCTTAACCCTCACTATGCTGCAGGCAATAAGGAATGCTATAAACAGCAGTGCTATGACTAATTCAGCAGGGATGGGGTTAAAGAAACAATTATTCTATGAAACCTCAAATCAATATTGCTACATAATCCCTTTCTACTTCGCCAATCAGTGCCAGCTTTCTAAAGCGACTG
This sequence comes from Lepetodrilus galriftensis, assembly GCA_032361785.1. Classification (NCBI taxonomy): domain Eukaryota; kingdom Metazoa; phylum Mollusca; class Gastropoda; order Lepetellida; family Lepetodrilidae; genus Lepetodrilus; species Lepetodrilus galriftensis. The sequence goes on from JAUTBZ010151670.1 coordinate 9,676, forward strand.
CTATTATTAGTAGAAGTAGTACTTGCGTCTTATTAATGAAAATTCCAGAGTTTTAATTCAAGAGTACATCACAGGAAGGAAAAAATGGCACAATTATTTCAGGTCAAAAGGTTTAATTATCGACATAGTACGCAAATACCAGCCAAATGACATGGATATCAACAGCAGCGATCGAATTCAATAAAACGGAGAAAGTGTAAATACAATTTTTCAAACATGGCCAGGATCTGAAGAGATCTGTCAACAAAATCTCCTCGTAATACTAATACAAATCCTAGCGAACCCTCCACACTGGAAACCTAAGAAGCCCTCCACGGTGAAAACCTCTATTGAGAAAGTCTTTGTTCCATGTTTGTGATTCCTTGACTCAAAGACATGTCCGCCATTCACTGGAGCTTTTCAAGTAATTGATCCCAGGGCCCACTGCCCACTATAACGTACCCACGCAGAACCGCGGGTAAAATATGGCGACATTTGACTAATCCAACATTAATGCCCTGTATCAGGAACCCAGTTGAATCTGATGAGGTTATCTCCCCTTTCTGAATGTCGTCAAAGCCATGTGCACCAGCTGTTAATCTGAGTAATCTCATAGCTTTGAATTTAGACTGTGAGATGAATGACCAATTTGATAATGCTGCCATATTTTGAAATTAGATTCCGTAAAATGAATAACTAATCTGATATTGGTGGCATATTTGGATAAATTCGAGAAAATATATCAAATTTTCACAAACAGTGACACATTATCGTAAGGTAAGCAACTCCAAATGGGTGAGGTCATAGGTCAAATGAATATATTACAATATATCCCAAGGATAAACTGTTAGATGTTGATAATATGAAATAGCGTTAATTAAAAGGACACTTTTGAATATGGAAATTGATATTTAAAATACAGTTTGCAATTTTTTTGAAAATTGTTTCTTGACTAAATGTTTGTAGAGGCAATTTTTACCACAAACAAAATAAAAAATATATATAACTATAAAAATAAAATGATTTATTTTATCTTGTCTTTAACAACAATGGTATGGGATACTATTATTTGCTTAATATACATAATCCATCCATATGTAACGCCTAATTTCACACATACTGCATCAATACTTCACAAACATTCCGTCACTAGTACCAGCTGTTATAAGAACAAAGCAAGAATAGTTTCCCCATGGTAACAGTCTATACAATAAACACCAAACTTTGTCTGAAACGTCCAGAAATAGTACCTGGGGTGTGGGTATCTGGTACTTCAAGTCAGAAGTCAGACCAAGACAGAAGGAACATTTATTTGAAGAATCTACTACCACTATCACAAAGGAAGATGGCAGACGTCCATTTCAACAGCATGACATTGCCACATTAACTGATAAAAATGTCACATGACAATTACGAGAAATCTCAAAACGTCAAATTTATCTACTCAAGTCAAAGTAATAATCTACTAAACTCAAAATACTAGTCTTATCATTTTATTAATTTGATGTTTTTTGGTGGGCTTTTTAACGATCAATACAATGTTAAATATTAATCAATTATTAAATTTAAATAAGAATATTTTCATGTCCACATCCATTGTATAAACTACTAAGAAAACAAGAAACATAAAGAAAACCTGACTGTCAAGATGGCTTAATTTTGTTCATAATATTTTAACAGAACGACCACAATACTGGCATATCATTCCTTTACATTGGACATTCCTGCAGTGATTCGAGACAGCCTACCTTGGCTTCTTTGTCATGCTGAGGACATCATCCGGTGTCCGCTCTCCGGAATCTCAATAGACATGCCGTAACGTTCTCGTGAATAATCCAACTGCCGATACCGTCCTGGTCGCTACATCAACCTGCAGTCCTACTGACATGCAGTGAAAGCCACCGACACCCGACTTTATTAAATGGTAATCAATCCGAGAATTGTCCCCACTGGAATTGCCACGTTCTAGCTGGAGGCATGTCTCTGTCCTCTGTGGCAGACGCGCAGATGGGGACAGCAGAAGATGTCGAGAGCAGACGGACACAGAGAGAAGCAGACGGACACTGAGGCAGACGGTCACACACAGAGAGAGAGGCAAACGCGAAGTGACTGAACTCAGGAGGTATCCTAATATCAATACACTGCGCTGCGATCAGGCTCGAGGAAAGGCCTGACGACAGGCTCCAATCAGGCCATCAATGTCAGTAGCACAGCCGTGGCAAATTACTGTCAGCAGCCAAATTATGAAACTCTTCCCCTACTCGCTTGACGCTCTTCAGAGGAGACAAATTAATTGGTTATTTTTACTGTAAAAATGTCTCCGCCGAGTTCAATACAGTATTAAAGCTTAAAAGGGGGATAAGGTCCAGGAATAAGGTCCAGGAATATCTCACGCACAGCTTTGATGAGGGGTTTCCAGTGCACGAGCGGGCGATCGACGGTTTCCCTCGAGTACCTGGCGTCATCTGGGGACCGCTGTCCTAGAGAAACACGGCACACTAAACACACCTCCTGCTGAATTCCAACACACCACCTAGCATCAGCCAAACACCACGTTTCCAAAGGACGCCAGGATCCGTGGGTTTCTAACTACAGGTGTGCGTATGTAATACCGTCTTCTCGGAGCGGTAATGACCAGATCATGTGAGGAAAGTCCATTTATCTCGGCAGGAAAATAGAAGTACGACCAATTAACATTAGCTCTGCGACAAATGGACTTCCTCACCGCAAGACCTCCTAATGAAAAGCCCCTGTGATTGATACCGCCATTAGATCAGACGGCCGCGCTAATCTCTGCCCAGTTCTGCTACACGTGATTCCACCTCCGCGATGTCCTACATTAGACGCGGAGAGAGACGGAGATACAGTCTCTGAAACATTGTCTGAAACATTATCTGGGTTTGTCTGAAACATTTTCTGAAACATTCTCCGAGTTTCACTGAAACATTCTCTAAGTTTCACTGAAATATTCTCTGAGTTTCACTGAAACATTCTCTGAGTTTCACTGCAACATTCTCTGAAACCATCTCTGAATTAAAGGCAGGAGATTTGCTGAACCTTAAAGAGGATTTTTCGAGAATACAAATTCTTCATTGACATCGAATCAATTTCAATGTGAAATGTTGTGTGATCAACTAAAAATAATAAACACTTCTACATGATATACATTTACACATTTATCCATTCACACCTTTACCAAATGTCAATATTTTGTTATAATTGTCATCATAATTATCAATATCTTTGTTGTAATTGTCAATGTTATAAAAAAAAATCAACATTTAAAAAGTAATTGTCAATATTTTTTGTGGAAATGTTCGCATTTTCATGATCGTGCATCAATGTCTCTCCTACATGCTGTGAACCAACATCAATTTCCACTGTATTAACACTCCAAATGACAGTGAGCTTATACCAAGATATCTGATCAGCACCTAGGCTATAATTCTGATGACCAATTTGCGGAACCAGCATATGTGGATTTAGTAGCTGTAGGAAATATGAGGACTAACGTTGCGATTGACACTATGATTAACACCAGCTATAGTGTCTGGAGCATCTGAATGAAATGCTGCCAATGCTATGGGGTGTACATATATACTCATCAAAATTAATTAAGGACCAGTAGCCTTTTCCGACATATAAATTTAGGTTTATCTTATTGTAACAATGAAGAATTTCCAAATGTAAAAAAAAAAAGATTTTAAAAAGAAGAAAAAAAGGGGAACAAATTATTTTCCAAATGTCCACAGGCTCTAGGGTTCTTCAAGAACTTGCCGACACACTGGAAGAATGACATACGTCCCTGATATTATTAAACCTTTTTGAGTACGATTTCATGCTCAACTTTTGGTCACAAATTCCATGCAAAATTTTAGCTTGAGCATGAAATCGTACTCAACAGGTGAATTAAACTCATGCCCTCAAGTTGAGTTCTGAAAATTGGTAGAACGATTCCCCACAAAATATCTGCCTGGGATTAATGTATTTACTCAGTTTACATAAGTTTGGGGATCTAGACTAGAATGGTCTCCCATGTTCCAGGCATCACAGTCTACCACTGATGTCACATGCAGCCACGCAACAAACAAACTTGACGTCAGAGCACGATCCCATGTCGTAACAACACTCTCCTGAACGTTGTACGTCTTGAGTAGAACCCGCCACTTATTAGGTGTACTCAGTCCACTCCACCATTGAGAAGAAGCCCTCAGATGGCCAGATATCCATACGTATTGCATAACACGGTGTCATTCTGTCTGTGCCACTGCATGCTAATCATGTCTAATCATGCCTAATCATGCCACGGCTTATCGGGGCTGGCCCCACGCTCATGAGCAGGAAGACGAAAGTTTGCCCATCAGCATTGTGGGTAGATCAAAGGCCCGCACCGATCCGAGGCGCCAACATATCTTATTGAGTTCTCACCTGTCTACGGAAATTTACACGGAAATTACACGCTTGCCAACTCGTTGTCATTTGCAAGAAGAAATTACCGATAATATCAAAATATGTGGATGCTGTGTAAAATATCATAGAGATTGGAATCAATGTTGGAATTTTAATGGTTAACTCCAATGCAAGAAGAAATTACCGATGATATCAAAATACGTGGATGCTACATAAAATATCATAGAAATTAGTATCAATGTTGGAACTTAAATGGTTAATGTCAGCAGTTAAAAGGTTAATCTTACCAGATAGAGGGTTAAAGTGAATATGGTAACTCCACACTGGAGAAAACGAAGTAGATTGTAATGTTACTAAGGTTACCCGTCACAAATTTCATCACAAAACTTCATGTTTCAATTATGAATATTTGCTCCAGTAATTTTGAATCTTGTAAGTTCAAAGCGCCTATGGCTCATATTTCTTGAGACTTTTGATATTTAGTAATGGTATATATCTTCAACATGAAACTAATTCTGTTAATGGCATGTTTTTCAGCATTTTGAATGAATCATCAATGAGCGTAAAATGAAATGAGGCGTATTTAGGGATTGATATACATTTGCTGACGCCATGAAATTTATATGAAAGACATGAGGAAGTTATGAAAAATTGATAAACTGGAAATAGGATACGATATTGAGATACTTATATGTTCAGAGCCGGCCAACCTCTATGGTCTGGTATTTCAATTTGTCTAGGAGTGTGATATTTCAATTGTAAGGTGTTTATTATTTCAATTTGTCTAGGGAGTGTGATATTTCAATTGTAAGGTGTTTGTTATTTCAAAATAAGTAGAGCTATGTCAGTAGGTTATGGTAAATGGCCGATGAAAAATAAATAAGCAGACAGTCGCGGTGGTGGCCATAACGACAACTGCGGAAGCCATCAGTTCCACGTAGATGCACAGAGATGTCACTACTCATGAGTGGCAGACAGGACGAATCTCCAATATAGAACTACGGACAGAAAAAACCCACATGGAAGCAGCATTTGATGAACTGATTTGTTAATGCAAAATTCCTAATTGCTAAACTCCTAATGCTAGAGTCATGATGATAAAATCTTAATACAATCTTAAAAACAAACAATTTTATTCTTCAGAGCCACAAAATATACCAAATCAGACCACTGATATTATGTACTAACAATTACCAATATTTAGTACTTATTTTTATTATAAAGTACAATTCCATCCATTGCACTTTCAATTAAAAAAAGTTCCTAGGCTTCATTTGAATGAATTGGTGTCAAACAGAAGTTGGTATAATATTTCTGAGTTGATCCATAAAACTAAGAAATACATGTCGGTTATCATGACACATAAAATTCCTAGCTACACAAAATGTATACAAATTATGCGTGTCTGATTGGAATAAATTCAATCAATTACAATTTCAACTCAATCGTCCAAGCCGACCCCAGGCTGAAAAACCTTCATGCCACCACGAACACTATCTTCGAACAAAATTGGGTTAAATCAGAATTCACAACGGAGACAACATTAACAAATCGCTACCTATGTAGCGTGCAACGCCGTGGCTGTCGCAAATTCCATCGGAGACCGAGAAATTAGTCACGACGTTTCCACATCAGTCACGTAGCATTCAACAGCCACGTGGTTACAGCTAATGTTACAGCGGTTACAGAGATTGTTGTTACAGCTGTAATAATTGTTACAATTACCGTTGCGGACTCTGGGATGGAATCGGCGGTCAGAGAAGTACGGCAAGGCTGGGATAATACCAGAGGTGGGTGTTTAATCAGTGAAAAGGCATCCATCACCTTCGCAATTGAACTTTCAATGTACTTTCCTAACGAAATATGGCATTAAATCAGGCCAGAGTCGATTCCACCGACTTCTGTGATTAACCTCGTTCCTGACACGGGCAACTGCAGATGCCCTGGAGCATGATCTTCTATGATAAATCCAGCAGGATTACTATTATTATTATTATTATTATTATTATACACATTTATATAGTGAATGAATGAGTGAATATGGAGTTTAATTTCACTGCGGGAATCTCCAGAAAAACTGCTCAAATGAACAAGGATGGTTTAAAATGTTCGACAACATAAACATTCTTAATTCAACAAATCAAAACTTTATCATCATTGTCAACTTTACTCCCCAGGGAGTTGAGAAGGAAAATGAGATCACACTGATCCATTGATCACAGTAATAATGTTGCGCTATGAGAATGCTTTAGAGCATGGATTTGACGCAATATAAATATTAACATTATTATTATTCTTTTGATAATAAGCTTGGCGATACAAGCATACAAAAATACATCTTAAAAATGTGAAATTCTATAAAACAATCATTAATAATTTAACAAAAAAAAAGAAATTGTATATTATCACTGGTAATTCATTTGAATTATATGCAGAAAGATGTGTTCTTAGAGGAAAATTGTTTGTTTGCATATTACGTAAACATGAGAAGCAGACCAATACATACAATGTGCTCTATGCAGTTTAATACAAGGGAGATAAATCCGAAGATATTGTGTTGAAATACCAACAGTTAAGCCTCCTAGAGACGATGATTAGGTTTCAGCAGAGATTACGATAGTTCTAATACGTGCCGTCTGGAACACAAAACACTGAGAAAGGCAATTAAATAGCGGTCCTAATCCTAATATACTTAATAGCACCAAATATTAGAGCATATTTTAATATAGGATTCAATTACCAATATCTGACACCGAACTGCCACCATACTATGTATATATATAGATAATAACATGACAGTTGTATGCATTAGCATCAGCAAACTGCAAATATCATTAACATATAATGCTAGTTCAGGTCCACACTGCTACATCTGCCAGCCCTGAATAAGGAGAAACATCATAAAATCCTTATACCACAGCTGCATCACTTGAAAGAGATCCGATTTCTGCTCCAGTTGTCTATTGATCAGAATGGGTCCAAATGCAGCCAGATTTCGGGGTCCAATTGATGCCAGATCTCAGCACTGTCCCCACTAACTAAGTCAGGCACCCCCTCTCCCTCCCTAATCCTACCCCCCTCTCCCCCTCCCCACATGGTACTCAGTTCCCGAAAAACATCAAACCGAGAACATGCGGAGAATCGGTTATTTCTCAATTTGCATGAACACTAGCAACATGACTACAGGTGATGTATAAATACGATGTTGTGCAATTCAATCCTGTGATATTCGGTCGAAAATTGTTAATGGAATAAAATTTGAATGCAATACTTGTCCTTATAAATGCATGGATACACTACAATCACTAGGGCATCCTAAGTTGCCAATAACAAGGAGAAATGTTAGTGGAATATAATGTGAATGCAATACAATTTTGATGATGTTTTTATTTCACCATTGTCTAAAACATATTACAAAATAAGTATCTGTGTACACTTTCCATAATAATATAGTACTGTAAAATTATTTTTAATGGTTTTCAAAAAGAAATAATATAATATGTTGTTTAATTGGAGTTTAGAGCAGCTTTCAAGATCATTTCACTCAAATATGTGGTAAAGAAATAGTAATGACTCGTATATATATATCAATTTATTCTTTTGAAAATTAACTCACAATTTTAAGAAAACTATACCCGACAAATTAAACAGCATGACCTTGACCCATAATTGTTTACAATGACACGTGCAGACGTGTATGGCAAGCGTTCAAAAGACGCCATCCAGAGTTGACCGACCCATGGAAAATAACAAGAAGTGGGAAACATACAACATTAACAGGAAGTTGAAATAGCTGTCTGAGTGCACGTCTTATTGTAACACTCGGGGCGGAAGTCCAAACAGACCACTTCCTGTACGCAACTGAGCGCGCTCAAATGCGCTAGCACAATTCAATGGCGTTCCTATTATCTCCGTCTGTTGCGTAGACTTTGTCAAAGAGCTGTCGATTAAAGCCATCGTCTTAGTCGTCATTCCCCATCACCCTCGTTCCTCTAGCAACATCTTTGCAATCTCTTTGACACGTGTGAAATAAAGACATGATAAAAATTGTATCATCTATACCATGACCTTTAACCTAGATTTCCCAAGACACTTCTCAAACATGTTTCATATGCATAACCATAACAATACTCTTGTCATTGTTCATTACAATTATTTTGAGTTTAATTAGCATTGGGTAAAATCTAATTAGCATTGGGTGAGAGAGATTGAGTGACCTTGACCTTGACCTCAAACAAGGATACTAGATTATTAAAGGTCAATCTATACTATGAACCCAAATCTACATTCCCAGTTACTTAAGAAATTCAACATGATATGTCAAAAAGGTACATGAATATCACTGTGACCTATCATGATCGATCAAATATGACACTGAACATTTCCACCTAGAAAAATGCAAGCATACCTAAACGAATTAATTAATTGAACTAATAAATTAATTAAATAATTGTACATTCCGTGTCAATGACAACAGTCTGAAACATGTCCTCTCCCATATAATGATTTAGTTCGGAATTTGCCGTGATTGCAAAACCTTACATAAAACGTCTTTGTTTAATGAAGCAAAATGTCAAAGACATCATTGAGGATCTTAACCTCAGCTGCTGCTTTTCCATTAACCGTCTCCCTGCTGGATTAGGCACAGGCACAGCCCTTTAGGGCATTTCCGGTTGCCTCCAGCATGGAGTGGGTTAATGGCTCAATCTAGAATATCATGAATCTCAGAATAGACTCCCGAATTTCATTACCGGTAAGTATATCTGACTATAAATAAATAAACTTAACATAGATGGATCGCTGTGTAGTGATTTGAGTGATTTGAGCGAGTTATTGTAAATATTTTTACATCACACTGTGAATATAATTTTCCACCCGTACAGTCCAAATTATTACTTTTAGAGCTTCACAATGTGTGGTTTGTTTTTTCTTAAATTAGTGTTTAGAGCCATTTTCAAGATTATTTCATTATTTCACAGCTTGTCAGTTTAGGGCAGGAGGAAACCTGCAACATCCATAGCGTTGCATGTTGCAATAAACCTGCAAGCACTGGCTGGTACTAACAGACCAAGGATGATTTTACTATCACGAGAGAGGGTCTGAAATGTATCAAACATTGTGACCCTTTGTATTCTAGACTCCAGTACTCTGGGGCACCTCCAGTTGTCTGCAGGATGAACAAGGCTAAAGGACAACTGATCCAAGACAAGTCCAGTTGCTTGTAGCATGGGTATGATTAAAGAACAGCTATACAAGGATAATTAGAACAAAGGAGAAAAACTACATGATGAACTTATTGAAATACCGTATTTTAAAACAAATAAATCAATTTAAAAACAAATCAATATAAAAGAAAATATATAATCACATGCAACTACAACATAAAACTGAAGTGAAGAATTTAATTCCACAGTGAATAAAACAAGAGAACTTACACGATTTGAAATTCCTTCATTCCGAACTGCACACATGTACCTTTGTGACCTCGACTATAGTGCCACTTGTAACGGCAGCCACCATACCACTCCAAAGCTAAGTCACCAACATCGGCAACAAACGAGGTCTCCCTTGCACGTAGAACTTAACACAAGTGTCTACTTGGCATTGTGCGGTGAAACGATACACCAAAAACATCACAATGCCACCGATATTCAAACACAAATCATGGCGAGAGACTTCACTTCTCAAGAGCGACATTTCCTTAGTGTTAAACAGCCTAATTATAAAACAGAAAAACCATTGTACTTTAGAACAAATAATAAACCAATGTTCTTGACGATGTTGAAAAATAAAATTCCTGAACAAATTCGGTCATCTGGCGTAATAAAAGTACCGATATTTCAAATTTGAGAAGAGAAAAAAAATCATTAAATAAAAGTGTTACAGATGGATTAGAATTTGTAGTCATTAATGAGGTCGAGATATATAGGGCGTTATCTAGGTCAGTAGTTTTAACCCTTTTTCTGCTGGAAGCACTACTCAGCAGTAAAGGGGTTACACTGTGGACAGGAAGTTCAAGTCATGTGACCAGGGTATGAATGCATTATTTGTTTTCGGAAGTTGGATGTATATTATTTCAAAGGCTCCTGCATTGAACTCAGAAAAGCTCAATAGTGATATCGGATTATGGACACTTCAAACAAGAAGAGCGTCTGAACACTGCAGGTTTCAAGTCAACCATTCCATGGGAAAAAAATGTCCTCCCACAGTTAGTTAACACTTTCAATGTTGTAAGCAACTGTGGATGTCTAATACAGCAGTGACTTTGATTAACCCATCAATTAGGGGTTAAAGACAAATTGTTGTTATTATTTAATATTATTACTACTATTATTACTATTATTATTATTTATAGTATTATTATTACTGTTATTATTATTATTATTTATTATAGTATACACTTTTATATAGTGCAAATATCCTGAATAACTGCTCAAATGTGCTTTTGGGAAATGGGTAAACAAAACAATCCAAATTTTAAAACATAATCTTCTTCAAATCTATCCAGTTTTAATTATAACCCATCTTATAGAAAGACATATATTAATATATAATGGCTATATTGAATTTAAGTATTTTGCATCCAACTAATAACATTATAAGTAAAACAGCAGATACAATCTAAATTTATTGTTTTAATAAATAAAAATAAAAATGCAAATTTGAATACACTGTTTGATTGTGAAAAGCGGATTGTTTTCAAACATTTCAAAATCCCAACTCCAGAATAATACAAATCTAAATGAATTGGTACATTTGTAAAATGTATCAATATGGCCAGGTATGTTTGGGATCTGAACATCACTCAACGTTGTCATTCTCCTAACAGCCTCCTAAGAAAGGAATCTTACAGCAGTGGACGTAATGTGTCCAAACCTCATTTACAAAAAAAAAAAATAAGGAAGACTTTTATTTCTCCATTCGGTATTAGAAAAGTTAATAAAAAATGTGTCAATCACTTCTCAAGATCACCCGTGTAAGAACGCATACATGCAGCGGCTACCAACGGCATTTCATGGCTAAATGATGATCATCATTGAAAGCATGCTGTTAGAGAAGGAAACAAAATTGTAATAAAGTGCCATGAACTATTCACAAAGCTAATATAACGGGGTCTGGGAGGCTATTTTTAGCTCACCAAATTGTCCGATCAATAACTGGGAATGACTTTTCGGCTGGTGGGCTTATTGAAGACGAGCGGAAAATACATGAGTAGTTGTCCCTTCGCAGGCTTTGTACGTCATTAAATAAACACCAGCGATTATTGCCACTGGATATCATGCATTGATATCCTGAATTAAATGTCAACAGCTATCATACAGAAATATTAACACCATAGAAATGACAGTACATTGATAGCCTACATAAATGTCAACTCTGTTGTCACCATAATACTGCATTGATATCAATACTAGTGTCAGTAGATATCCTACATAACTATCAATACTAGTGTCAGTAGATATCCTACATAATTATCAAAATTATTGTCTTTAGATATCCTACATAACTATCAAAATTATTGTCTTTAGATATCCTACATAACTATCATGAATACATGAATAACAGAAATACGAAACAGGTCCTAGTATATTGTAACCAGGTCTCGAGATTACGAAACTTTCTGAGTACAATTGCATGCTCAAGCTTAAAATTTACATGACGTTTTATCAACAAAATTCTGAGTTGAGCATGAAATCGTACTCGGACAAGTTTCGTAATCTCGGGGTCAGGCCACAAAACAATGTCTTCGCACCACCCTGGTTACCTACCACCTGGTTACAGTATATTATATAGTACACATATACTCTCCAAATATAATAACTCATCATTAAACCTGATCTCTTCACCAAACCTATAACAAGCAAGCACATGTTTGACCTATGTAATAAGTAGTATCCATTGAGAGACATCAATTCTGATTACTTAACAAGAGGTTTGACTGACAGGACAACGCTGTACTTATTTCAGATATATCTTGTTTACTTGCTAGACTTATTAGGGTTTCACTGTACAGGAATATAGACACTATAATTTGGATAACCGTGAGGCCGAATAAAGTAAATCAGTTGTTTTTCAGCATCACAAAGAACTATTAATTTCATAATTTAAGGACACTAATGTTGGAGATTTTTAAATTAATAATTTCTGTTCTTATGGTTGAGTGAGTGAGTGAATATGGAGTTTAATGTCGCTGCGGGAATCTTTCACCCATTTGCGACGATTTTGGTTGAGTAAAATTGTATAGTTGCTTCAATTGAAAATGAATATTAAACATACTTGTAGAGGTATAACAATTTTGCTCTTTGTAGTAATAATAATAACCTAATCAATAATGTCCTTGATTGAAGAAAAGTATAGAAATATATGCAGCATATGTAGATGTACATTTGTTATATTTGTAACATAAAATTCTTTGAAACCAACAAAATCAAACAGAAAAGGTACAGAAAAACGAATAAATTACTATGTTGGCCTAAATACCATGTACCACTACATATAATAACAGTGCTATGTTCTGAAACATGTTAGTCATTTTGTAATAACAATGTTATTAACATTGTGATATCAAGATATACTTCCTGATATTTGAGATATCAATGATGTAAGAAAACATTCACACACAAAATCTGCTTTCTCATTTAGCTACACAAGATTTTCTTTTCAATAGAAAAAAAAACAGTTAGCTGAATGGTAGAAAAAACATTTAGCTGACTGTTACTTGGTAAGAAATAATTAAAAATGTATCAATCAATTTCAGTTTCAAATATGTAAAAGCCACAATACTTCTATTTGGTACATGATATCATTTTTCAGTAGGAAGCGATATAAATATTAATGCAAATATATTTCACAGATACAACATTTGTGAATAAAAATGACACTCAATTACAAGTACATTTGACAAGGTCAGATATTTTCATGAATTAACTCCCGAGATCTTCGTCTCAATTCTCGCTTGCCGTAGGCCAACGGGGACAAATGCTGAGGATGAATGAAATTAGCAATATCGTAGTAATGACGATGATACAGTGTACCGAGAATAGAACATAGTCAGATAATAGATCCCAAATCAGCTAATAAAATCTTGGGATTAACCGATGTGAATGGGATCGGTGGGGTAACACCTAAAGATATGGATGTCACAACATACGCCCACCACTGATCCTGCAATAGCCAATTGACATCTGGGACCAAGCTTATGGAACACTTTTGATGCTGGTTTTATGCTGAACTCAGCATTTGTACGAGGACATGAACAAAACTTCAGCATTTTGTGACACTAATGACGCAGATGGAGCTATAAAGCTTTGAAAGAAATATGACTAAAATATGAGATAAATAATACGAAAATAAAATAAATGAAAATATTGAAAATATGAAAATATTGAAAACCAGTGGAAACTACTGGAACTTGTTGCTCAATATATTTGTGGAGACTAATCAGATGTACATACTTTCAGGTAACACATGTTTGACCATGAAACATGTCAACAAACCGTGATTGTAAGCCTTTAATAACTAACTACATCACTGGCTCGGTATCTGACACTGGTCATATGTATTGTGATGTTAAGAATCTGACATTAGATGGTTATGACACATAATGTGTCAAATGTGATGTATGACACTTGGTGTGACATTAAATGGTTATGACACTTTGCGTGTGACATTAGATAGCTAAAAAGGTAATACTAGTAGTAGATCTTCTTATAATATATGACACATGGTGTGTGACATTAGATAGCTATATGACACATGGTGTGTGACAGTGTGATGTCAGATGGGTTGTGACACTGCTGGGTGTGTGATGCAGGATGACATCAGAAAAGTTGTGACTTTAATCTAAACACAAAGCATGTTAGTGCTACGGTAAGTATGAGTATAAACCAACAATGATTCCAAACATACTCCTCCGGAACAAATACTTCCTCAAAGTTGAAATATAAGCTTCTCTGAAACCTCTGCATAAGTTATTGAATTCAAAATGTCAATTTTGGTTGCCATGGCTTCCTAACTAGATTAAAGTTGTCAATGATATCGATTCGATCCAGAAAAAGACGACCAAAAGTGATATGATTACTGTATAGTCTTCAATGTCGCAACCATCAAATCCAACCTGATGTTGGTAAATTCATCGCACGGATATTCCGATACATCAGATGCATTTTACAATTATATTATTGACGTCCAGTTGTTTTGGATGTTATTTCTGATGTGTGTCCTTACAAAAAGGTAATAGAAGATCTTCTGAAAATATCTGAATGTACATCAACCAATGGACACATACGCATTTCACTGCTCAGACCAGCTTCGTTGTAGAGAGAAATATATGAACTCATGGGAAATTGAGGTGAATGGTTCAGAATTTAGCATAATTATTTCAAATGTTGTTTTCCTCTTACTCAATGGTGTTGAGTGTGTATTGCTGACATGCTATTGATTTAGCAATATACAATAAAAATCACAACTGTAAAATAAAAAATCACAACAGGAAACGAAATAATTCCAAATGAAAAATTACAAGAAATTCCACCTGTAACAATATATAAATTTGAACTGTATAATTTTTGTTTATTAATATTGTGTGTGTATTAAATATTTGGACAGCTTAGCTGATTTCGGCAGATGCATTTTAACATAAAAAAGTTTACAATAATATTTTTAAAATAAACTGTAGTATATGCTTACCAACATTTACATATTCCAATTAGGTCAGCTTTGGCATAAACATAACAAATCTAACAAAGGATACATTACCAATATATTAAATGGCATATTAATGGTATATAAAAAGTGAGTGATTTTGGAGTTGTGGAAACATTTTCACATCAACGAACCTCACATTATCACAGGTGCTGAACTGATTCCAATCAACATCATATGAAGCACATCGATATAATGTTCATGCGAAAAAATAACAAGCATGCGTGAACATCATTTAAAAAAGAAATCCTCTACAAACATACACCTGCATGATACATAAACAGTAGTTAATTTGATTCAACGTTTAGATATTGATCAAACATAAAAAAACTTCGGAACGGTAATTTTTACCTATGGGAGATCTTCTGCCAGTACCGATGAAACATATCCTACGATGTCGTCACATCTCGTTCCACAAGTCAACGCCAACAGAGAAAACCTACGTGTACACAAACCATCTTCTTAACGCTGGGTATAAAGAATTCCCGTGAAATTGCATTATGGAATATCAGTGAACGGAGTCTGATTTCACGTGGGCAACATTTCATCTGTTCGGAAGTACGACCAAATGGCAGCAGCTGGCGAAAATAAGACTAAAAAGTATTATTGATTATCACAGATGAGCTTATAGTGTATAGGTATACACTTTTATTTCTCATTGTTAGGGGTTTTAAATTTATAGATGTTTGGAAATATGAGACTAGTTTTTAATTTTCACGTGTTATTTCACTAACCAGAGAGAACTTGCATATTAATTGAATACATGTAGACATGCTAGCATACAAAAAACAACAACAAAAAACTATGAAATATAAAAAATCAAAATGAGATCATAAATAAACTTGATTTTAGTGACAGCTTATACAAAAAAAATCAATTATTAATTGATCTCCACAATTAGACTATTTGTTTAAATATGTGAAGGACATTAATAATCGTTATGATTTTATTTTGAAAATGCATATGGAAGGGAGATAACTCAAGTTAATATTAATCTTCTTTCAACTTATACATGAATAAAGTTTTGAAGGTGCAAATTGTATCTTTTAATAGATTTTACTGGATTTTACATGTGATAATGGAATTATTGTGATGGAGCTAGTGAATTAATTAGCACTTAACATCGTTTGGGGAATTTTTCATCCGTTTGCACTAATCATCTATGATGGACAACATCACCCTCCATTTAGCACAGCATTGAATGCCGCAATCTGTCATAGGTGTGAAAACTAACATCAGAAACAGTAAAACCTTTGTACGACTACACTCGACATAGAACCTGAAGATTAACAGCGTAAACTGAAAATTTAAAGCCTGAATCAATCCCCATAGATCAGCGTGATACGTCGCCACTGATATGTGGCTTTCACAGAAGTGATTGACTATGTGAGATTAAAAAGTTATTACTCTTACTTAAAGTGAGTTTCCCCCTCTATCTCTCTCTATCTCTCTCCCATCTCTCTCTCCTCTCTCTCACCCCTCCCCTCTCTCTCTTTCCCACTCTCTATCTCTCCCCCTCTCTCT
>JAUTBZ010151671.1:0-11673 GCA_032361785.1 Lepetodrilus galriftensis
TGCCGGGCCCCCAGGGAAGCACATTTTAGCAAGGGTCTCATTTGGTAAGACATGACTGGGGTATGAATGACTGACATACTGTTCTCTAGGATAACTAGACCAGGCAAGGCTGGTTAAGATAAATTGATGTTTCTTGTCGGGTTATTGGGATCTTCAATATCTGGGTACTGTATGCATTTTAATCACTACAGCTTTACCAGCACGTCATAAAATACTTCGCAAACATATTAACACTTTGACAATTGTTGGTTTACTTTAAAAAATGACAACCTCGTAACATAACATCTGTGACCTGGATTTTAGTCTTTGATGTTAGCTGCATCATTGAGATAACCAAACTCTTATGTGAATTATGAGTATTGTATTATATAAAAAGACATTCTTCTACAGTGACAGTTACTATCACTAGAACAGCAGAGAGAAAGTATACACTGTCACATCCATGTCGCTAACACACGTTTGTCCGTCACAATCTTTAGCCATTCTCGAAAAACAGACCAATATGCCCATTCGCTGTAATTGTAACACCCAACGATGTTCTTTCTCGATGTAAACTTAGGAGCTCTCCGATTGGTTAATATTTTATTATAATAATTAATATTCATATAAACCTCGCTGGCCGAAAAACAAAGCTACCGAGGACATATCCCAGAGGATGTGACACATGTAAAGTAGACATAATGGTTGTGGTTTGATAAGCACTTTTAAATATTTCCAAAGACAAAACTATCACATGAAGCAAAGACTTGAGAGACAGAAATCACATGGCACGAAGTTTTTTCTTAATAGGTTCAGACGACTGTAATTCTTCCGACAGTCCTTCCGCGTGAGAACCTGACACTTCACTCTGTTCGCTCGCCACTAAAGTCACACTACCGTCCCCCTGTCCCATGTCCGCGACGACCAGCGAACTCTGATCGACAACACCCTCTGACGCACTTTTCCCGTGTTCCTCCTCTACACACATAACCAGACACGACGCCACCATCTCCGCCCCCGCCGTCTCTTCATCACCGCCACCCGCCGTCTCTTCATCACCGCCACCCCCATCCTCCTCCTCCGTCCGCGTTTTGGAAACACCGGTCTCCTCTTTGATGTCCATATCCACGTCGCTTTTCGCTGCCTCGTCGTTGATGTGGATTTCGTACGTCTCCGGCATCTCCTGCACGATGTCTGTATCGGAGGCGAGTTCGTGCGGGAGGCGTGCCAGGAAGGCGTGGCGGAGTGAGGCGAGTTGGGCGCTGAGGAGGTCCTTGTGCTGCTGCTGTAAGACCGCCATGAGGTCCTGGACACTGATCTGGTCGGCCAGTTGGAGTTGACTCACCAGCTCCTGCTCACGCCGCTTGTACATACCGATCTCCTCTGCCTGGGCATGAATCTGCAACAAAACAAAAGAGTAAATAGCTATAAATATCACTGAGAGCATTGATTTTCTTTTGTATTTTTGTTGTTGATTTTTTTCATTTTTTCCCATATTTATTTTGAATATATTTAAACATTACAAAGTCAAAATGATGGCACAGTAAATGTTCTGAATCTTTAACACATAACAATGTAGATGTACGGCAGCGGTATAGTAAACATCACTCAGAGCATTGGTTGTTAAACATGATGAATATTTTCCATACTTAAATGACATTTGTCATCTGTGCTTCTGAACAGAAATGAAAATAATAATACAACTCTCAGGTATTTAACTGTGGTATCTGAAAGTGGCCACACATATTTTCAAATAATTACCAAATTTTTAGGTTAAGGATAATTCAAAAACGCTCTGGGAAACATTGTGATTTAATTAAATACCTTGGCAATAATACCCCGGTACCTATTCATAGCTAATTACTTGGCTTAACCCTCTCCCTGCTGAAGGTGGCATACATGATAAAATCATGAATTGGGTTTGCAACTGTGAAAATTTGCATTTGTTCACTTCATTGTCAGAAAATATTATTTGAATTTAATTTATTTTAAAATTGCAAATGCATATCATTAATTCCCACGAATGTCAATTTTATCATTTGCACTTCAGTTGTGTACACATAATTTAATTGTTTTACAGGATAGTAAAATGCTGTACGTGTATAATATATGAAACTCTTTAACTCCAGTAAAATTTCCAGTAACAGAAATAGAAAGTAAAACATCTCATATTAGAGGATGCGTGCCAACCCGAATACGGAATTGTTCCAATTCAAGCAGAAACTTGTTGTAGCGTTACCGCTGTGGGCAGAGCAAACACTAACCTGTGCTTTGTAGTGTTCAACCTCTGCCGTCAACTGTGCCTTCTCCTCGTCCAGTCTCTGACAGCGGATCTCTGCAGACTCGTACTTCCTCTCCAGACTCTGCTTGTGGTCCAGATAGCCCACGTCCTCAACACAAGCATAGTTACATGAAGAACTGACTACCGGTAACCCACGTCCTCAACACAAGCATAGTTATATGAGGAACTGGCTAGATCACGGAAAATTATTTAATTGTTTCACATAAAGCCATATTATTCTTTTATACAACTGTAGACATGTATCTTGGTAGTATCCTTCAAACTTACTTGTCAGATTTTAAAATTATTTAGCATGGTTGGTTCAGTCCCAAACTGGGCACACGATGCTCATCTTATGCATAATATATAACACAATAGGAGACACGATCACGAGACACGCCAAATCAAAATATGTAAAGTCGGTCATGCTCTTCATTCCTGATTTGTCAAAGCCGAAAGACAATATTTTTAAATAATGTAGTTTTATTCATCGAGCTATTGTTTTACATCAGAGCGGGAATCTTTCACCCATACGTGATGATTAACATTTAATAATATCATAATGGTTGAATAGAATACTAGAAAAATCGAATCACATAATCTGTAGTACCTCAGTGGATATTATTTGCGTTCCAAACGAGTTTTCTATTTGCGCAGCGTCCAGTTGTTCCTCGGAGATGATCATTATGGTTTGTCCGTCGGCAGTGTTGATCGTCTCGTTGGCGGCTATGGACACCTGGAGAGTTCCGTCGGAGGCTTTACATATCCCATTAGCCGTTAGGACTGCCAGTCAAAGATACATCAACATTAGAGCTCTAGTCTAACATATGCCAGCCGCACATGGACATGTTAAACTGCACAGTGGGCAACCTGTGGGCAAACATATGGCACATAAGGTGCCTTTGCAAATTGCCCTGACACACGAGTAACAAATACTGAAAAGCATTAGCGATTGAAAGTGTAACGTCTATAAGCGATTCGCTAACCTCGCTAAAGTTTTATGTTCGCTAACATTTTATGATTTACAGTATGTAGTATGTGTAATGCTGATCATTTATTGTACATGTTATCCTGCTTACTCTGGTCGGTGGTGGCCAGGCAGGCGGCTTGTGTCAGTGCCGGGTGAATGATGTCCTGATCCACCACAGTAATACTCTGGCTGGCATTGGTCAGCTGGTTCACCTCCTGACATAATAATAATATCATGTCCATTCATACAATACTCAAAACTATATTATTAAAAAAAATAATGTTTCAATATTTGTAAACGAAATAGTTCTAGTTCAACTGATCAACCCATGTGAGTCCACCTTTAACCACACCCAAATTTCTTCCTCTCACAGGGCTCGACAGTAAGGATTGTCCACCTGCCTGGGACAGGATTAACAAGCCCTTTTCACAGTAGTTACATGTCCAACAGGACAGGTGCCTCAAAAAGTTAATGTAGAGCCCTGTCTCATCCTAAAATTATGATCATTCTATTCTACTCTTATTATCATAACCTGACAGAAGATCTTGGTCACGAGAAGTTCCAGAACTGACGCAAACATATTTATCTAGAAGCAGTTTAATGACGTGACATACTTGAGCAATCTGTATCTGGAAGGTTGTCTGCGGATTCCTGAAGTGAGTCTTGTAATGTTTGATAGCTTCGTCTCTTCTGTTAAATCCATTCCTACACTTGTAGCAGTGCCAATGAGCTCCCTTGAACCGCTTCTCTCCCTTGATGACGCCGACTATGTCACAGTGGTCGCAGCACCGCAACACCTTCAACCCTGGGAAATAGTATATCTAATATAGTCTGTTTATACAAGCTGGGCATCAATATCATTTCATTTTATTTATTTTTTTGTATTGCAAAGATGCTTTACCTCTCTCCATGCTCGAGGCAACCGGAGATGCCATAATGAGCAGTGTTTGAGTCTCATCCAGCAGGGAGAGGGTTAATGTTTACCTGGAGAAGAACTTACCTGCAAATTCGATGCCCTTGTCGACATGTTTGACTCTGTAGTGTGCCTTGAGAATGACTGGGTCTTGATAGGACTCTGACCGGACACAGAAGGGACAGTGCATGTGGGCGCTCTTGTTGGTACATGTGTGGTCCTGACACACGCCTGGGGAGTAGTTGTTCTCTGTGCCCTTGATCCGCACACTGGGGTGTGTCTGCAGAATCAGGAAATGACAAAATTAAAAATACATTCATAATAGATATATATTTTTCTGTGTATTTTTGTAATAACTGTATATGTGTGTTTTAGGGATTTGAGACACTTTCAAGAATGAATGAATGAATATGGAGTTTAACGTCGCTGCGGGACTGAATATTTTAAAGTATAAAATAAGAAATCTTTGCAGTTTTTATTTTTATTCCATGAACTATTTACCGAGATAACAGCTGTGGAAAGTTGCATGCCTGTATATGTGTGCATGCATCTTTGTGGACGGAAGTAAGCCAACCTTAGCGCGACACAAAATGTGAAATTACCAAATGAGATTGCTGCACAATTGTAGTAACGAGAAATTACAGCAAATTTTGCAACCATACACACACTGACATGACTCTTATCTGGAGCATGACTGTAGTGTTCGGAGGACTCTGGACAGACAATTTTGTCAATGGAATGCCAGACTTGCACACTGTTCAGAAACCGTGCTGTCTGCACTCGCAGGCGAGGCAGTGCAGACCACACAGAGACACAGAGAAAGTACAGTGACATCACCACATCTAAGTGTTGTCTTTGCCGCCATCCTGCTTGTGCGAGACATGTATGAATCAATCCTTTCACTCAGCATAGGGTACTTTATTTGTGACAATACTATCGTAGACTATAACAATGAACACTCGTCATATTTCATTCGAAAACGTTTGATTTGCATCTCGATAAATATTGATTTTGTAATGACTGCACAGATGTAGAAGCCTGAAAAGACATCATATGTGTAGAATACCGTGTCTATAATAATCTCTAAAATTCATAAGATTAAAACATGGTAATAAAATATAGCAGCACACGTGATCGAGTTTTCTTTTAGGAATTTTAAACAGTTTAAATGATTTTTCGTAGACACCCGTGGCAAAAGCAACCAAAATGGCGCTGACAAATGTGGACAACAACCCCAAATGCAACCTAAACTTACAACGAAAGTAAGTGGATTCATGCTCGAGTGACCAGCGGTATGACAGATCCAGATACTTTTAATAAAATGTATTTTCCGTGTTGCCGATACGTAAATTTGCTCTTCCCTCCGTAGACCTTTGTGTAAACGTCATGAAATGTACGGTGGTACTTTCAATGACGTCACATCTTCTGTCTGCTTTGCACTTCGGCTACTTCCGTCAGGTTTCCGTCAGCTGGCGGAGATCCACGAATTTCTACGAACCAGTCAACGTGATAAACTGGTTCTATTTTGCGTTTTCGCTCCTCTATATTTTGATAATTAGACTGTACCTATTTTAAGTAAGCCTAAACAGTGTTGGAA
Source organism: Lepetodrilus galriftensis (assembly GCA_032361785.1). NCBI lineage: Eukaryota > Metazoa > Mollusca > Gastropoda > Lepetellida > Lepetodrilidae > Lepetodrilus > Lepetodrilus galriftensis. The sequence goes on from JAUTBZ010151671.1 coordinate 5,741, forward strand.
GAACTTTGCTTGGCTTGCACGGTTTCCAGCTTCATGAGCTTGCAGTCAAATAATTAAGAATATAAAAGAATGTGGGCCGTTCTAAGTTGATGTTTTATTTCAAAATAAGTGTTAGTTACAGTTTATTTCATCTGACAACTAAGTTGTAATTTACAATGTAAATAATAGTGTTACTGTTAGTCCATAGACTTGCACATGCACACATGGATCATTCAAAATATTCTACTTTCTAGCTTTTTCAACATACAGTAGACCTCGCATATACCATATGTTATTGGTTACCCTGAATAGCATGGATATGTGAATCTGAATTTATTTTACAAATCCATGCTCACATTTCAGCACCAGACACAAACGAAGCACACAAAATGTCACATTCCACTTATCACACTCACTGGATGGGTCGAGCGATAGATCTAGCTTGCAACGCCTTTGAGAACAGAGAAGTTCCTGTAGGATGCATCATGGTATACCAGAACCAGATCATCGCAACGGGCAGAAACGAGGTCAACGAAACAAAAAATGCCACTCGCCATGCCGAAATAGTGGCCATCGAACGTGTGATTGAATGGTGCAAAACGACTGACAGGTCGCGTGACGAAGTCTTCTCAGAGATAGTGTTGTATGTGACGGTGGAGCCATGCATCATGTGTGCTGGGGCGCTGAGACAGATGAACGTTCCACTAGTTGTGTTTGGATGTGCCAACGAGAGATTTGGAGGATGTGAATCCGTTAAGGACGTCGCCAGTGCCTATCTCCCAACTCTCGGACCAAAGTTTGCGTGTATATCGGGCGTCATGGCCGACAAAGCCGTCAGTTTACTGCAAGACTTCTATAAGGGAGACAATCCTAATGCACCTCCTGAGAAGAAGAAACGTAAAACCAAGCATTCAGAACCTACAGAAGAACCTTCAAATATTACATCCTCAAAATCTTCAGAAGATAAACCTGTTTGATACAATATACTTAGATTTTTGTGGTTAAAATCGTCAAATTTAATGAGATATTTCAAGAAGGATTTCACAGCTAAGCTTAGGTTTGAAAATGGAAACAAAAAGAGTAACGTTTGAATTCTTTCTTCCAGGTGGGGAAAGAGAAATGACAAGTTGAATAAAGCTGTAAACCACAGTGTGAATATATCAATGCTTGCACCGTTCATCCGTGTCCAGAGATAGTATTTACATTTTTATATTAACATGACGATAACAATGAAGAAGAGTTGCCATTTGACGTTAGCCTCTTTGAAATCGGGATAATCAGAACATAGTTTCAGTATACAATTTACCTCCGGAATATATGTCGAAAGTTCTACACCTGCGAGATGTTTGCTCAAATTTCAAAGCTACTCCGACCTCTGAGATTCGTTAAGTTCGGAAGGTGTGTTCATCAGGACTCTGGGAGTGGGCGCGAGAAGTTGGTGATTCTTGGAACGGGCTGGGGCAGCTACAGCGTTCTGAAGAGCATCGACAAGAAGTTGTATGATGTCGTTGTGGTCAGCCCTAGGAACCACTTCCTGTTTACTCCGCTCCTCGCGAGCACCACAGTGGGCACGCTGGAATTCAGGTATTTGTTCTAGATTCCGCTGGAATTCAGGTATTTGTCCTAGATTCCGCTGGAATTCAGGTATTTGTTCTAGATTCCACTGAAATTCAGGTATTTGTTCTAGATTCCGCTGGAATTCAGGTATTTGTTCTAGATTCCGCTGGATTTCAGGTATAGGTTCTAGATTCCGCAGACACTTATAGCTTAATCAGTCTCTTTAATCATAATGAATATTGTTATGATAATGGCAATGTTAAACTCAATGTTGTGTAACAAATGTTAATTTTGAGCTACCATAGAATACATGTATTGCCCTTAAATTATGTATACCTAAATAATAATAATAATAGTAATAATAGTAATAAATTATTTTAAACTACTTTTTATGAATTGTATATTCGATCCTCCATCCATATTGACCATTATATTCATATTCACCTCGGTTGAGCTAAACTTTCCAGATTTTACTCTTCAATATTTCAATATAATTATAATAAACTTTTACTTTTCTTTTACTTTACTTTTCAGATCCATAATAGAACCGATCCGGAATACTGAGTTCCGCGAGTCGAGACACTTCCATCTGTCTTGTGCCACCGACCTTGACGTCGACAACAATGCCGTCCACTGCCAAAGTTCACTGAAGCCCAGTTTACACTATACCTTGAACTTTGACAAGCTTGTGATCGGAGTGGGCGCTCTGAGTAACACCTTCAATGTTCCTGGGGTGGAGCAGCATGCTTTCTATCTGAAGGTGTGTATGTCCGGCGCTTGGTGAGTATGAGTAGGCCTATCTGTAACCGTAATGTGTCATTCCACAGTTAGTGGATGTTGCGGAGGGCGTCATTTTGAAATATGTTTAAGACATCGCCTAAAAATTAAATAGAATAATAATATTTGCAGGTTCTTTGATCTTTTAACATAAATAATAAATAAATAAATACCTAAAAATATTTAACGGTGTAAATTTATACAAAAATATATGCCTACAATAAATAAATAAAAGTAAATGAATATAAGTATATATAGATAAATAAATACAAATAAATATATAAGGATATAGATAAATAAATACAAATAAATATATAAAGAACTACCGGCATAACGAAGGAAAGAAAGACAGAATATAGGTAATAATCAATAAATAATTAAATTTACACGCAAAAAAATACAATATTCACAGTTTCATGCTTAATAATCCAGTTTAATTGAATGCATGTTTTTTCTCAGGAGGTTGGTGATGCTAGAAGAATTCGGAATCGCATCCTGAACAACTTTGAGCTGTCTGTCCAGCCTGGCATCAATGAAAGCGAGGCTCGTCGACTGCTGCATATCGTCATCGTGGGAGGCGGACCTACTGGAGTAGAGTTTGGTGCGGAACTGTACGACTTTGTGCAGCAGGTGAGGGTAGTGACGTTAAACTCTATAATCACTCGCTCACTAATCAATTTCGCTCGCCATATCGTTAGTTTTTGCCATCGCTCACTTCCTTTTCCTAACCTAATCAGCATACAAATTCCAGTCAAAGAGATCAAAAACTGACTTAAGCCCCTTTATGAATACCGGCCCTGGAGTCCTGAATAAGCTAATGATAAGTATGTCCTTTTTTAACCATGTCCCTTTTTCGAACATTTTTAATGACATTTTTATTTCATCAAATACAGGATGTGATGCGACTTTACAAGCAACAGCAGCAACTGGTTCACGTGACGCTGATTGAATCCAATCAGATCCTGGCTTCGTTTGACGAGCGACTGCGTCGATATGCCACCAAGAAAATCAACAACAGGGATCACTTTGATTTGATCCAATCGTCAGTAGTAGGTGAGTCGCTGTGGTGACTGGGAAGGGATTGGGAATACTAGCGAGTGCTTGGGAGTGATTGGAAGTACTAGCGAGTGATTGGGAGTACTAGCGAGTGATTGGGAGTACTAGCAAGTGATTGGGAGTAGTAATGAGTGATTGGGAGTACTAGCTAGTGATTGGGAGTACTAGCGAGTGATTGGGAGTACTAGCAAGTGATTGGGAGTACTAGCGAGTGATGGGGAGTACTAGCGAGTGATTGGGAGTAGTAATGAGTGATTGGAAGTACTAATGAGTGATTGGGAGTACTAGCAAGTGATTAGGAGTACTAGCGAGTGATTGGGAGTACTAGCGAGTGATTGGGAGTACTAGCGAGGAACGTTCAGGAGGAGACATTGTGGGCTGTACTAAAGAGGGATTGGCTAGTACTGGGGATGGATTGGGAAGTACATGGAAAGGATTGGAAAATAATGTTGAGCGATTGGGAAGGACTAAGAAACGATTAGGAAGTACTCGGAGGGATGAGGAAGTATTGGTGAGGGATTGTGAATACAGCAGTATGAAAGTCGTCATGTTGGTCTGACGATGTTGTGTGTTGTACAGATGTGAAGGAGGACCAGGTGACGCTGACTGACGGCCGCGTGTTGCCGTGTGGCCTGGTCGTGTGGAGCACTGGTCTCGCTCCCAGAGACTTCACCAAGAAACTCACACTGAAGAAAAACACTCGGGGACAGGTATGCCTTCGTCTAGCACGACGTGCTCCTTTATATCTGATTTAGTCTTCTTAGCTCTAGGTCCTATGTGTATGTCAAAATTAATGTGGTCGAAGTTTTATGCGCTGTGTAGTCTGAGTGGTCTAGATATGTTACTTTCAATTTGATGCCATAGATTTTGTCAGATTATCATATTTACAGACTGTACTGACAGATTATCATATTTACAGACTGTACTGACAGATTATCATATTTACAGACTACTGAGAGATTATCATATTTACAGACTGTACTGACAGATTATCATATTTTTACAGATACTGACAGATCGTCATCTGCGGGTCCTAAATGAATCGGGATCAGCCTCAAGCAACATATTCTCAGTTGGCGACTGTGCAGATATAGAGGACCTGTCTTTACCTTGCACTGCCCAGGTATTTTCCCATTGTCTTGGAATACAGTAACCTTTTGAAAAGTATCGTATTCAAAACAATATCTACCCAGGGTTATTCGTAAAGTAACGTATGCTCAAATACCAATAAAACATTTATTTAACCTTCTCCCTGCTCGATTAGACATGGCCACTGCTCTTCATGGCATCTCTGGTTGCCTTCAGCATGGAGAGGGTTAAATGGACCATTTCCATGAGGCTTCTGCAATTGCCTCTACATTGTAAGTGTTTGTCTATCTGCGACGTCCAGGTGGCAGAGAGAGAAGGCAGATACGTGGCGGACCTGCTCAATAAGCAGAGTCACGAGGATGTCGAACCGTTCAAGTTCAGCAGCATGGGAATGTTGGCTTACATCGGAGGCTACAAAGCTCTCACCGACGCTCCGGGAATCAGGATGCAAGGCAAGTCGTGATGTGTGTCACGTGTCACTTTATTTGTGTCACATTCAAAACATTTAATAATAATAATGGAAATGGACTTTTATCATGCGTTAGATCTATCCCATAGACTCCAAATCAGGCCCCCAAAAACATCTATTCACAAACTACTATCAATAATCATGTGTTTTTTTTGTATCGCTATGAGCAGTCACAGAATGAATGGAATTTGGCGTTACAACTGGACTTATTATTTTATTTTATCCCTAAAGCATTATATCAATACCCCCGGTTAATAGATCAGTGTGCACGCGGTATTTCTTCTCAGTGCCCTGGAGGGTATGCAACCCAAGCTGCCATTTCCATCGCTAGGTCACCATTTTTAAAGTTTGCGTTCATTCTATTTTCTCCAGGTTTCTACTCATGGCTTCTATGGAGGTCGGCGTACTTGACACGTCTCGGTAGCTGGCGATTGAGGATGCAGGTTCCAATGGACTGGAGTAAGACTCTCATCTTTGGGAGGGACATCTCTAGATTTGACTAGAATACAGTAGATCTCGCATATACCAGCCTCGCATAAACCGGATACTTGCATATAACAGACTGAATCTGAAGTCCCGGTCCAGTCTAACGCTAATTGCGGCATATGCGTATAACAGACTTCGCATATAACGGACAAAAATAGTCCGTCCCAAATAGTCCGTCATATGCAAGGTCTACTGTAGTTCCATGTCTTCATGAATGTATTCAAAGAAAGTTACGAGAAGGAAACACTGATTGGTTTGTGGTCAGCTCTATGAGATCTTCGTCGCACATGGGTGAAATATGACTGCTGTGACGAAAATCCCTAATTCAATCATGAAAACACCCAACTATACAATGGCAGGGATACGTGTGCAAGTCAAGGGCATTAATCTTGGAGATCTTGTTTCCTTCGTCTTGGTAAACTCAGGTAGCTGTTGAGAATTATCTCCCCTTTCATACAGAACATTGTACCATTTGGGTCTTTGATCTACCTGGGGCGCGTTCAAAGACACAAGCACTGAG
>JAUTBZ010151682.1:0-11672 GCA_032361785.1 Lepetodrilus galriftensis
GTATAGAGATTCTTGTATTTGTGTTCGCCCAGGGTTCTGTGTAGAGATTCCTGTATTTGTGTTAGCCCAGGGTTCTGTGTAGAGATTCTTGTATTTGTGTTAGCCCAGGTTTCTCTGAATGTGTGTGTACATAACCAGTATTACTTTACTCTCCGCACAAATCTAGCAGTGACACTAATACAGATGTCACGTTATGAGAAGATCGACCATTCAACGAAACATGAATTGAAAGATGCGTCAGCAGACCATGAAGTGTTCCCTTTGTAACTGATTGGTGCGGACCATTCACGGCGGTAATTAGCCGGGTGGAAGTACAAAGCAATGTGTAAGACACCACCTAATGTCCTAACAAGTCAGCGAGCAGGTGCAATCTGATACAGCCAGTACAGTCAATGAACAACACTAAATATAGCTTTGGGAATTTGTTTCTGCCAGACCAAACATGTTCCTAGAGTCAGGTGGTAGAGGTTCAGTCATATCATGGCGGTTTGCTAACATGAGGAATGGAACCCGCAGTAAAGACTTTATTGTTACGACCAGGCTTGTGCAGAGGAACCAATAGTGATAGTTGAAAAGATTGCATACAAATATTGTGTGCCATACTTCTACTGCAGAAAATGTATCTGTTGCCCCCCGGCCCGAAATAAAACTCAGAACTCATCCTTGTAGGGCTGTCCCACCTCCACATGCCGCGTTTAGTTTAGTTAAGTTTAACATGAATGGGCTAGTGCATAAACAGGATAGCGTTCTGCTGAAACCAGTGTGCAAATAACCGCGCTGCTACGTGAAATAAACTATCTAAGACTGCACGTGCTCAAGGGCAGCCATTGTTGCAAGCATCAAGCAATACACATTGCACTAGCGAATGTCTGACCAATCTGATTGGCTGGGGTCAATAGGGTCACTGTTGCTGATCCTACCTGGAAAATGTTCTGTCTATTTTGGCTCTTCTTTTACCCTCCTCTAGCGTTTGATACTCTGTCCTCCCGCTGGAAGATTCACCAGTTAGTAGTTAAAAACACCCGTTAGTCAAAAGATTTCCTCAAGAAGACCTAATATTGGGACCATCATGGTAAGAATTTAGGTTGCACTCAGGAAAATCACCAAAGGTATATTTGGAACATTTTACACCAAAATAAAAATATTGTCTACTGAACATATGATCATATGGCTTCCATTTAATTCGTATCAGTCTCTGTATCTGTATCTAATACTGTCAGTGATCTCTCAGTGGGCTGCTTTGAGTGGGAGGGAAACTGACAACAATTTGGAATAAATCATTACATGAATTATTGCTGCTGCAGACAAATGAAGGGTGAACCAGTATGTATACAAGAGTTGCCTCCCTTACTGTCCACTGGTTACGATCGTTTTAGTCAGGGTTCACGTGCTGAACTGTTGCAATATCCTGCTTAGTAATTCATCTATAACTAGACTTATTAGAAAAAGAATTAGCATTGTTCTTCTCTGTTGGAGGCCACAGTGATCAGAGAGAGCCACAGTGATCAGAGAGAGAGAAGAAATCTATGAAAGCTATTCCCACTAGTATGACGAGGATACGTGATGTCAGCAGGCCTCCGGGTCATACCAGAGATGCTTTACCAGGTCGTAGATGTCTAATGTAGCGGACAGACACACGCCAGGTACCTAGGGTGGTAACACAGACTGCAACCTAATTCATGGTCAGCTGACTTCTATTTATATTAACATTTAATGTTTTTATATTTCATTTTCAAGTGATTTCCAGCTGTAGAAATTAAATGGATTCAGACCTGAAGTGCAATCACATCTCAGTTCTGCAGACAATTTTGGTTGTAGATTCCAAAGAGAAAGTTGGGATGAGTATCAAACACATGATCAAAGTAAAAGGTCACTAGATATACTGAAATCAGATGCAAATATTAGGCCCCTTGATCAGAAATCTGTTGGGTTTTGTTTTTGTTGCTTAAAAGGTAAGAAAACTGAAGCAAAACAACATTAGAAGTGATGAACAGGTGACAGATATATATTGTTGTCCCAGAACCGCAGACAAAGGGGGAATAACTCTTTACAACTATTTCATATTTAACTTTACAATCAATGTATCGTATAAAAATAACATCATACATCAATGATATTCAGTATGCATTGGCAAATAGAGCAGGCAGAGTTATTTCCCCTTTGATGAGTGTAAATGCTTGTTACAGAGATTCCACACCAAGGATTATATGCACATTGTTTAGATAGAATTGATTGCGCCTTCCTTCTAAGTGACTGGCTTTCTTAACCAGTCCCCCGACATTGTGACATTCAAAAAGATACAGAATGTGCTGAGTGATAACAAATGTACAAACATACATCAACAAAAATGTGTCTTAAAATAATGTGACAGCAACAACAAATATATTTCTTCCCAATAAACTCAATATCTAACTAAGCACATTGTCTCAACATCTTTATGTTCGGACTTTTCAAAGATTAAAATTATGTTCATCACTGAAGTGTAATTCATCTGTAAAACTCCAAATACCAAAACGAGTGTCGATAGAAAGGTGCCATAGAGTGTAACAGAACGCAGTAATGGTGTATTTGAGTGGCGGTCAGCTGACCATGCCTTACCTGTAGCGGAACTTGGAGCCTATAGAGAATATTTTCTTGGTTGGGGGGTTAGGGTGGTGAAGGCGAAAGAAGGTGTGGTGCTCGACACAGGACTTCCATAGGTTCTTGCAGGACCGGTAGCTGATCATGTTAAACCCGATCAGGTTCTCGATACTGTCGTTCTGAGGAGAGAACAATCAGCAATCTGTGAACGCGTCGGAAATAATCTCTGGCTTTTGGCAATAATAGCTTACGATCTACCAGATAAACATGCACTTTCGAACATCAATTAATGAAACATTTCACAGACTAGATTTGTGGTAGGATACTGATAGAATGCTTGTTGTTGTTGACGAAGAAGAAACAGTTCTCAATAATTAAATTAAATGTATGGCCCATAGTGAAACTAAAGAAAAATATTAGGTATATTGTAGAATAAATCAATTGAAGCACACACCATGTAATAAATATTCACCTCATTGCTCACAGCTTCTCTCCTGAGTTGGATGAAAAATTGCTTCCTTTTAAATGATATTTTGACTATTTTGGCCCTGAAAAACAAAATCAAAATCTATTATATTCAGAGGAAATCATAGTCCTTTAGTTCTCACTGTGGTTTTCTGTTCACAGTCAAATCAAGATAATTAAGGACACACAGAAGCACTGATCTGCAGCTGACTTGGTGTGAACGACCAGGCTGAGACAACATAGGGCTCCAAGATTATGAAACATTTCTCGGTATGATTTCATGCTCAACGCAAAGTTTTGTTAACAAAACGTTATGTAAATTTTGAGCTTGAGCATGAAATCGTACTCAAAATGTTCCGTAATCTCGGGGCTTGAGTAACAATATCTGAACATCCTGCGGTACAGCACAGGTGCCCATTGCACGACGCTCTTGTAGTGCTACAATAGTTGTAACTGGGCTCCGGCCACAATAGAAAGCGTTGACGTTACAATAGTTGTAGCCTACAAGAGCGTCGTGCAACGGGCACCAGGATAATATTATCATTCCTGACATGAATACTCTCTATGGGTCATCTCTAGCACACCTCTCAGCCCCGGGGTTACAATGTACACAGATGCGGGCGTGGTCAAATGACAGGACAGTGGTGCTGGGCTGGACTCACCATGAGAACGTGTTGATCTTGATGTTGTTCTGGAAGACCACCAGACCTGCTGACGTCACTCCCAGTTGGATTTCAATGTTGCTCTGATCCTGTTAGTGGACAAGGCAACTGTTAGTTTGGTTGATCACTTGGATGTGCATGCAGAACAAGTAAACAATTCTAATGATGGAAAAGCACGACATATGTCACGTATACAATAAGTATTTACAAACCTGCCTTGATTTCTTGAAACAAACTTGCGTTTGAGATTTTGCTCAACTGAGATTTCTCACATTGACTCAGTGATGTGACTCGAGTAAAATCTCAAACCAAACTGAGATGTTTTACTAAAGTCGACGGTAGAAATCTCAGCTGAGAAAAATCTCAAACTCAGGTTTGTTTCGATAAATCAGGGACAGGTCAACTATTGATACCAAGAATGAAACAGGTATTGCCTAAAAACAGATTCTGACGAGCGAGTGAGTGAATATGGACTTTAACGTTGCTGTGAGAATCTTTCACCAATTTGCGACGAGATTCTGCAGACAGGCAACAGGTTGACAGAAGTGGGTGGTCACTCCACACATAAGGGTAAGAATGGCTGTCCAGGACTGGCAACTACCGGCCAGGCTTATCCTTACCCTGGCATTATGAAGGTCAATCCCGTACATGTCCAGCCGCTTGGCCTTGTCCAGAAAGTTGTACTCGGCGTCAGCAGGTGTCTGGCCCCTGAAGACAAAAATGTGTCACTTTATGAACATGACAGCTAACAATCCTTGTATTCTGATCAAACTCATAACTCACAACAGACTACTTACAAACAGTTGCTCATCTGACAGTTACATGTACTGGTAACTTAATATTGTGCAGAAAGGTTGGTTCTTATGCCATGAAGACATTTGACATAATCCAGTCATTAAATTGCGAGACCGTTTTCGCAAACTCGGACCAACCTGTGCTGCTTGTGTTTTTCTGACACCTGTTTTTCGAAATCTGCGGTTTGCTGTGGGATGAAGGGGAACTCTGACAGGTAGCCATCCTTGTGTTCATCTGGGTTGTAGTCCCCAAGCTCCGCTGGAACCAGCATGGCAAACATTAGTGTCATTGAGAGATACATGACATATACGCTGGAATCACCACGGCAAACATTAGTGTCATTGATAGATACATGACATATACACTGGAATCACCATGGCAAACATTAGTGTCATTGATAGATACATGACATATACGCTGGAATCACCATGGCAAACATTAGTGTCATTGATAGATACATGACATATACGCTGGAATCACCATGGCAAACAGTGACTCACCCACCTACTGACTGGAATTATTACTGTGGTGTAAATCCAGCAGGTACACCATATCTGTACCTCTGGAGTATTGTAACATAGAGAAATTATTCTCTTCAGTAAGTTTCTTAATAGTCTTGTGCCAAAATGACAAATATTTGTATATAATATTTAATATTGATGTGTGGGCACTAAGGGTAAACACCTACACCATCTTATATGAGTGAAGACAGGCGTAACTTACACTGTACGGAGAAACTGGCAAGGAGGGTAAACACCTACACCATCTTATATGAGTGAAGACAGGCCTAACTTACACTGTACGGAGAAACTGGCAAGGAGGGTAAACACCTACGCCATCTTATACGAGTGAAGACAGGCATAACTTACACTGTACGGAGAAACTGGCTAGGAGGGCAGCCTGACTTGGGGGACATACCAGTCTCCCGGACAAAATGTCACGCTTTACTTGTAAGAAAAAGTGGTATCTGAAAGATAATGACAAGACTAAAGTAAGGGCGAACTACTAAAGCAAATATACGTTACTGTAGATTAGTGTAGACTTGCAGATAAAAAACACTACATAACTGTTCAAATAATAATGACTTATTACGTAAAATAATCTAGGTAAAAGAACAACTCTTAAGACTGTTCCTGAGATTACAAACACTACTAGTATAGTATAGTCAGCCAACACTCCCGTACAGGACATCTCCACTGTCTGTAGCATGGGGAAGGTTAATGATACAACACCACAATATCCACACAGGGTTTTCATTCATTCTTACTCCAATGATACACATTTTGATAGTGAGAGATTGGTGCATACAATACCTTGTATATTCTTCAGCAAGTTTGCTGGGATCTGAGACATAAAACTTCACACGGAAATAGAAATCAAAAGGAGGAGCGACTGAAAATAAAAGAGATAGACATTTGATTTACACCTTCATATGATATGATAATAATAACAATCATTATTATGATGTCTCTCAGTCAGAACATATTTAGTGATCAAGTAATAAGTTAATATTTGACACATTCTGACCCCGAGGTAAAGATAATGTTTCCATTGCAGTATACCTCTACTCAGGAGAAATACCTGTGAGTGACATAAATCTGCTTCATTATAAACAACAAAGTTATCTCAAAATAACACTTATATTAGTTTTCTGAAAGAGATGTGTCTGAAGACAAACACACGGTGAGGAGATTACTATTGCTAACCTCTGCATTGTTTCTTTATCGTCTTCAGTGGATCCAGCCATCGCTGAAACACAGCAAGGACAAGGTCAAGTCGTGTCACCAAGGTTCAGTGAATACATTTGTAATTGACTTCTCGTCTCAGATAACTTATTGTATCAAAAACAAAACAAAAGATTGTTGATTTACATGTATTCAACTTATCAAAACTAAATTCCTAATATGAAAAGCATTCAAAATAATTTGGTATTTTCCTGAATTGAAACACAATGCATGAACATTACTGATAAACAAAGACGTTCACATATCTGAAATGTGAATCAAATGTTAAAAAGTCTATCTATCAGGGTATCGTTTCTTGAAGCTCTCATATCTACTACGACACCATAAGGACTCTCATAGCGATCTCTAATACATTGGGATCGTGCACTTACCAGAGGGCTATGGTCTCGTAGTGGACAGGGCTCTGGACTAACATAATACCCGACATACAGGGACAAGTTAAATTGGACTGCGGGCAACCTACTTTTGAACATTTAGAACCTTTGGTGCCATTGTTACTTGCCCTGACTTGCTCTGCGGTCAAGTAACTCAAAATGTTAGTCTGGAGCCCTAAGTGGATATGAGAGCTTTGAGAAACCATACCCAGGTGAGTATGCATGGTAAACAGGATTCAGTACAGAGCAGCAACAACACAGGCCTAATATAACCAATGATCAACACCATTATTCCCCTGACAACAACTTGCACCGCCCAGTGCTTATATGTATCACAGAGCTCTGAATCCTTACAACTATTTTGCACTGCGCTGCAGTTATATGTATTGAACATACAAGTGCATCATCGCCAGGGGGCAAGTCCATGTACTGAAGACCAAAGTAATCCTTCTCAACCAGCTCCAAGTGCTCAAAAACCTTGTCCAGCAACGTCTGAGCCTTGACTCGTTTCTGAAACAATACCATGAACACTAGTTTAAACCAGGGTTAGAAGTTCCCACTTGCCTGGCGGCCCGTGGCGACCTTCTTTTGTTATGGGCGAGTGTCTTTTTAGGGAAATTGCTCTTATTAGACTTACTAGCCCGTTGGCTTGTTCAAAATTGTAAATCTTTGCACTAACTTCGAACCCTGGTTACCACTGCAGTTTTAACATGTACTAATACTAATAGGAGTATACCTAGCCGATGATCTGTGACATATAGAATCAAAGTAGAACTGGACATCTTGACATAGTACAGTGTATCCTCTGTGACACAGCATGACCATATATCTAAATGGATCAATGTTTATTGTTGGGAATGGCTACGGCCTTAATAAACCCTCCTCAAACATTTCATTATTCATGACCAACATGGTATCTGTGTATCTCTGTATGTCCACATCTTCAAGTCCCGGGGGATGATAGCACTCCAGCAGCTATTTATTGCAGCATTAGTAAAGCAAACATGATGGCACCATGCTTCCAGTAGGCAGTCGGGTGACCCAATACAACTGCAGTCCAAGGAAAGTCATTACGCCGACCGACATGTAATGGATGCACAGCACTGCAATCTCTCCCACTCCCACACAGTGTCACCCATACCATCAAAGATGTGTGATGTTCTGTGCTATTACACGTTACTCGCCCGACTGGCTATTGTCAAAAGAAGTTAGTTAATATCCCTGCTAAGTCTGATATATAGGTTTACAAATAAATGTAAATGATGTGGTTATAGACAGAAGACAACTGCAGTCCAAGGAAAGTTATTATGCATACTGACATTGATGCACAGCACCGCAGTCTCTCCCACTCCCACACAGTGTTACCAATACCTTCACAGATGTGATACTCTGTGCTATTAGTTTACATGGAAAGTCTGATATATAGGTTTACAAATACATGTAAAGGATGTGGTTATAGACAGTGAAGGACTCGATGTAGCTATGGTTTGCAATTCATTGCTGGAAGACATTGGATTCAGGGATAGGCTACATTGTAGTATAAAACCTTCCTGCTTCCTGTTTAGTCTCGGATATAATATAGAATAAGTTACAAAACATAAATAATGTTTTTTTCTGCCGATACAAAAAGAAATTATATTTTATGTCATGGATAAATTAGAAAATAGAAATTCATAGAATAGTTTGACAATTATTCAGTACTGATTAGAATAATACTGGATTAGTTAGGTGTATTTTCATTCCTTTAGGATAATGTATGTAGATAAATATCAGTACAGTCATATTATTTATCCAAAGCTTTGTGTCAAATTGTTGGCAATTTTGCTTTTGTCCATATCCAGTGTGTTGATATATTTCTACCAGGTTAATATGTCATTCCTCTGGTGAAGTAAGTACTTACATCTATTTCAAAGGATTCACAGCTGTCATCTAGAAAGTGTACAGTGCAGGTCACAGTCTTGGGTGTACGGTCTTGGAGGTGGGCCATTTCCGATGCCCGCACATTGTAGCTCCCGCTAGACACCAGTCTCATGGACATAGTGTGTAGCTCTGAAACAGAAATACGCTCTATTAGAATACCATTGAAACATATGGTGTGTAGCTCTGAAACAGAAATATGCTCTATTACAATACCATGAACATATAGTGTGTAGCTCTGAGAAAGATACATGTACCATGAAAAGAGTTAATTTTCCAAATGTAAGAACATTTTCCAAAAAATAAATATTCAAATTATTGTTGTTAAAGTAACTTGCAACCCGTTGATATCTCATGTATGACCATAATGATAACAATTGTTTGCTTTACAACATTCACATTATCTAAGAAATGATTTCAGAAGTGACTTGTTTTATGGCCTTATGAAGGCAAGTGGGTTCACGTGAGCAAATTCCATAATGCTATTATTTGAAATATTGAAGCAATCAAGTGGATGGATAAGCCTGAACAGGAACTGTCAACTTCAAAGACGGGTCTGTCTGTCTGTCTGGCTGTCTGTCTCTGTCTGTCTGGCTGTCTGTCTCTGTCTGTCTGTCTGTCTGGCTGGACCAGCTCACAGCTTGCTGGGATTATGTCCACTCATCTAATCAAGTCACACCTGTGGGAGCCTCTACACCATTACCCACCATACCGTCTTCCATACATTATTCACTATTGTAGTCATGTTAACAGCTTTAGCATGGTTTGGTGTGAAACCATTAATGCAGTTAGATATTCACACATGAACCTAACAGTAACGGTGTTATCAGCCAGAGAAGGCATCTGGAAGGAATGCACAATTGCATAAATCACCACTTTCAACAGCAACACAATCCATAGAGTAATGCAAATTATTGAGAATATTTTACATCTCAACTCTTGGTTATTTAAAATATAAAATGAAACAAAGCAATCTACATAGAGACATTTCCATTTAACCATCTGTGATCACGCTGAGTAAGAGATAAAGCAATTCAATGTTTAACGACAACATTAACCCCAATCATCAACATGGCCAGAGAGGTGAAAAATAATAATATCTTCAAAACCTTCTATACCATAGCATAAAATCCTTGATGAAATACTGATGATGGATATGTAAACACTGATGATGCCATAACATTACAGCATCATCAATGAACATGAAGAGTACACACAGGACCGAGCTGGGCTGTCCCAGGGCGGGCTGTCCCAGGGCGGAGAACACAGCCTCGAATACACTGAGTTCACCCCAGTGCCAGCCACAGATATGGGAGACACCTGCTGGAGAAAAACACGGAGACAGGAAGACCTAAAACACAGAAGGAAGCTGACTAATGGATTCCAGATCTCTGATTCAGCAGAAACATGTGACAGGAAATACTTGGCGACTGTGGTAATCGGTGTACACCTCGACATTTCACGACCGTATTGCATTTAACATAGAAAAAAACCCGAAACATATGAACAAGTAGATTAATTTCAATAACATTCTGTTTTGGATACCATATATGGAAATAGATTATATCAATAATCTCAAACAGTGAATGTAAATAATTGATGAATAAATTCTATTGACTGGTATCTATAATAATTTTATAAAAAAAGCTACTGAAATGTTTGTTCTTGTTTAACTGTTCATGGCAGGTATATACACACACATCCTCATGCTCTCCCTCACAACTCTTTCTTACATATGGTACATCAGTATTTCGTAAATAATATCCAAATAAAAGATAGTATCATGTACATTTCATGCTGTGTTCACCTTGCTTTGAACTATCTACTGGCAATCATTAACGTTTCTAATATACATACTCCCTGGGGTGAGATAGTGCGATGTTTATTGTGTAGATACTGTACTTGTGTGTAAATGTGATGTAAACATGCCTGCTGCCAGCTAGCTATCCTAGCCTGTGACACTGCACCCAGACAGTAGGTCAGGCTCTCCGGGAAGCACTAGTGTGCTAACACAGGCCTCCGCCATTAAACCATGGACAGCACTTCCAGGCCTGTCCTAGCCTGTGACACTGCACCCAGACAGTAGGTCAGGCTCTCCAGGAAGCACTAGTGTGCTAACACAGGCCTCTGCCATAAACCACAGACAGCACTTCCAGGCCTGTCAGCCAGCACTATAAATATTAACAGTGGAGATCATGTTGCTGTACTTAAACATAGAGGTTACAAACACTCTTGTGTGAACAGTCTTGATGTTGGAAAAGCATCATAAGTTCAATTTGTATGGGAAATGTATTGGACGATTCCATTAGCGGTCTATTAGTAATAGCTAGTGCTGGTAAAACTGATTCTAGGTGCCATTAAATCACTGATAGAACCAGACACTTGCTCTTCTGAATGAAGTAAAAACTAAAGTAAAATGCCACAGTCCATGCATCATTGTCAGCAATGACTTCTGCACATAAACACAGATCTCTCCAACATGTCCAATGATAGTTCACATTAATGATTCAACAATCAATCTTTCCACAATAAATTAAAAAATACTGTCCACAATAAAGATGTGTTAAACTGCATGCTTCACCGTAGGCGTGCACATCTGGAGATAAAAGTGACCCGCAAGCAAAAGCTACAATCAAGTTTCACTTTGTACTGAAAGATGAAGTCTTGCATCGTGTTTTACCTTCTACACTACATCGTATGAGTCACATGCTTGGAGAGGATCAAATGTGCAGGTCTTGCTCATCAGGGCGGCCACTGGTTAAAGGTCAGTGGTACATGTGAGGAATTGGGCGACTATTGTAACTGTTCAGTGGGACATACGAACTGTGGATCAAGAGAACTAGTGTTGAAGAAAACCACTGCTTGAATTGGCCAAGTGACCTCTTAAACAGAAATATCTTGATCTGTCACGCTTGCCAGTATTAATGGTTAACGAGTACAACATGTAACAAATAACACATGTAACATTAGGGAACTAACACAAACAGGGCTTCATAATGATAATTTATTACTAAACCAGGGTTTCTCCGAAAGCGCAATCCTGCGTCCCATACGCAAAAATTGCAAGTTTTGATAAGTATATCAAAAATTCTTGATAAGTATATCAACATGCATCCCAGGGACTCTCAAAAATT
>JAUTBZ010151693.1:0-11671 GCA_032361785.1 Lepetodrilus galriftensis
CACACACACACACACACACACACACACACACACACACACACACACACACACACACACACACACATACACACACATATTAACATAACACACTTACTGACATCAAATTAATTAAATGAATATATGGCTGTATAGTATTATACTTGCGTGAACTATACAGCATATATTTAGTTACATAATTAGTAAATTACACATTGAATAAAGTTTTGCATTGATCCGTAATACAAGTATAATAGAGAATATAGAATAATAATTTCTCAACATTCAGTATGGTTTTCATTTGACCGTGACGAGTACCTAATGTTAACCCAAACACGTACACGTGGTAATACCTGATGGAAATATGAATGACCATCTAAACTATATAATTTGAAAGGTTAGTGTTACAGAGTGACAACTGTCGTTTCGAAATAAATACCCAACAGAATACAATATGGAGGTCTACAAAGATTGTGTGTATATGTGTATAATGAAGTTTAATAGTACAATGAATATCGAAAGAATGCACGAATCTCAATTTATATCATACTAATAATAATAAAATGTATATTTATATTAACAAGTTTATGCTAAAAGTGCTAGATGAAAAGCGTATATGCGAGTAGCGGTGTATATATATATATAGAATGTTTTATCAAATGTTTTATATTTTAAAAGAATTTAATATTTTAAAGAGGTGAACTTTTATGTTGGATTTGAAAGAGCAGAAAGATGTTCTGAGCTAAATGATTCCACAATCTGAGTGTGATAGAACAGAAATATATTTTGCCATATCGAGATTTGAATTGACATTCTAGATGAATGTGCTGCTGAGTGTGTGC
Organism: Lepetodrilus galriftensis; assembly: GCA_032361785.1. Taxonomy (NCBI): domain Eukaryota; kingdom Metazoa; phylum Mollusca; class Gastropoda; order Lepetellida; family Lepetodrilidae; genus Lepetodrilus; species Lepetodrilus galriftensis. Next base: position 819 of record JAUTBZ010151693.1, read on the forward strand.
TGATGAAGTTATAATGCATATTGCATATAACTAACTGATCGCCCAACGCAGCAGTCATCACATTGAAGTATAACGTATAATACACATGGAAGTATAACGTATAATACACATGGAAGTATAACGTATACTACACATGGAAGTATAACGTATACTACACATGGAAGTATAACGTATAATACACATGGAAGTATAACGTATACTACACATTGAAGTATAACGTATAATACACATGGAAGTATAACGTATAATACACACGGAAGTATTTATAACGTATAATAACGGTACTGAAATCCTATATATATCCTCTGTCAACAAATTTCATTGGTGACACATTGATAGTTAAATTGATGATGGCCTATGCTTTGGTCAGTTGTTCGACTTCAAAGAGCTGGGTGCTATAATTATTGAACATCCATAGACCGCCTAGTTTTAATTGTGCTGGCCAACCGTTATTTCTATTTATGGGAGAAGTCGTAGATTTGATGGAGATACTCTAACCTTTCCGTTGAGCTCGCTGATCTCAGAAGTACCCGATTTATTATCTGCGGAAGACATTGCATAGGTAGCAATTGTAACCACGGATAGCGTTTATCACCAATCGAAACTTTAGCATTCACGATTGCAACGCGATCTTAATCGTGAAAATCAAGTATGTGATAACGATGGGGACATCTGTCACGGATGGAATAGTATACATGCAACTTTAGAAGTCAGACCTGAACATTCCGCATTTATAGAAGGATTATCTTGGGTGATGTTTCAAATTAAAGTCATGCTATATCCACTGAACGCCAGAGTTCACCGAGGTTCATCAGTGATAGTTCTCTGTGGCGAACCCGGGGTAAGGTTTCTTCGGCAACAGCTCTCCAAGTGAAGTCCTTGTCTATGTCATTGCTCCGTATACCTCCGACGCACGCGACCATTGTTATAACTGATTGTCCGTGTTACCTGATACCATTCGTGAACATGGAGTGAAAACAATGGAAAGTGACAGGAGGGACAGACCAGTTGACCACGAGTTTGGCCACTGCGGTCACTTTACGCCACATTGTCTATCCGGAGATCGGGTTTCTCGACCAGATGGACGTTTGCGCTCTGTCAGGTGGAACGAAGCGGGCTAGAAGGAATACGGGGGGCCTGATCTGGCATAAGCAAACAGGGACGAACAGTCAAGCGTGGCAGGAAATTTACACAAAAGTCACGCGTCCCGTGTGCGAGCTTTGCTGGCTTAAGATGTGAAGGTGAAGAGAAAAAGAAGTTGGATAGATCGTTTCACAGCTTCAAACAATCCGAACATTTCGAAAATTAAGTCCCGGTTTTGTGGCCTTTTTTGTACCCCAGACAATGTAGAACTAATATTTAATTATGGCATCATCCTTAACGAATTGTTTTATTATATTTTATGATTATACATTTGCAAAACTATAAATCCTATCTGTGTGTGTGTGTGTGTGTGTGTGTGTGTGTGTGTGTGTGCACGTGCGCACGCATGCATGTGTGTGGGTGCGTATGTTTGGGTGTGTTCGAGCGCATGTAATCTCAGAAAATACCTTAATTTCAAGCAGAACATATTTCTGATTTTCTGAATGACTCGATTAAGGAATATTGATAATAGTTCATGTTATTGTCGTCGAATAGTGGGGTACAGCCTCACAAAGTCAAAACCAGTCGATATATTACATGGTTCAGTTCAGTCGAATTTTTATTCTTCAAGCAAAAGTCAAAAACCCATTTTTGCTGGAAGTATGGAAAGCCAAGATGCAATGCAGAGGTGAAGAAAAGACTAATAGGTCCCCCATTATATTCGAAACGACGCTATGTTTCCTCACTCTATCACCGTCATTCATGCCAGTTCATAGTACCAGGTTATTGTCAAATAAATCAACTAATAGATTTCTCCTTTGTCAAATCAAAATGACAGAATTTTCTGTAACAAATGCTCGCGTATGAAAGGTCGAATATGGCAGGCCTATTAATGGTGAGACCCAGGCTTTGTGTATTAATACCTTAGGCAGACAGGCTAATTAAGAATGGTATTAATTTCTTCTCACAGAAAGTTAAGACCCACGGTACCGTATGCGGAAATGGTTACGAGAAAGATAAAATATTTGTAGGGACCACTATGTTATTGTTGGCTTAATAGCATATTTTCCGCTTCTTTTGCAGCGAGTCCTGACTGTGAATATTTTATCCACACTCCGACAAGTGGAGGGACATCAAACTCGCCCCAGTACAAGAACGGCGCAAACTGTTGTTTTATCATCAATAGTCGTTATGGGTGAAGCTTAGAAGATTTGGTAAATTAGCTATTTTTGAAAGTGTCTTGCATACATTATTTTAATATAATATTTCTGTTACTCCCATTTTCTCTCTCTCTCTCTCTCATTATCACTACGATCTCTCTCTCTCTCTCTCTCTCTCTCTCTCTCTCTCTCTCTCTCTCTCTCTCTCTCTCTCTCTCTCTCCCTCTTTGTGTATTCATTATGCGATTACGAAACTCTTAAAGCACTCTTTAATAATAAACAATATATTACCTATATGATAGAATATGCTTCTAAAATGCATCCATGTCCTCATACTATCAACCATTAAATATAAAGTTAGAACTGCAGAATGGATAGTTGATATCACCACCATGTTGTCAATATACTTATATAATAATAATAATAATAATAATAATAATAATAATAATAACAATAATAATGATGATAATAATAATGATAATATAATAATAATATTAATTATTATTATTATTATTTTATTATTATTATTATTATTATTATTATTATTATTATTATAATATATTAATATTATTATTATTATTATTATTATCATCATTATGTGAACATTTATATTGCGCCATATGCAATGCTTCAAAAGCATGCTCATAGCGCTACATGTTTTATATGTATAAACAATAACTAGTTGGTTTGTATGCCGTAATGATATTCCATTCTTTATAGCTATTATCATAATATATTACTGGCTATTCGATTCCGCTAAATAACATCTGTAGATATATTATTCTGAATAATGTACGAAGGGAGAGAACTCTGTTTAAGGTATGCTATCTATGGAGCATGTACATTTTACATATGAGATAGCGTACGAAATCAAGTCCGGTTCCATGTGCGAGAAATTGATTTGGTCTGTCTTGTACGGTTATCACCTTTAATGTATATCCAGTATCAGCAGTGGCTGGGGGTACATTACCGTAACATATCAGCCATGTTCCTTTCCCACTACTAGCATCGAAGTGCTGTGGACATCTGCCATTAAATCTAGCGTGGCTAACTGTTTATTTGGTATCAGTAGATTCATAATTCATACATGAAGAATGATTAGCTAAGAGCTCATGTAAATTATGTAAAGTCATGTAGTTGAAACTTTTAGGAAACTTTGATCGTAATTTTTAGCTAAGGGTATTATTAGCATTTTTGATGGTAACATTTTTCTAAAAGTATTATTGGCAACTTTTTTTTAGCAACTTCGATCGTAACTTTTATCTAAAAGTACTACAATGTTAGCAACTTTTATAGTAACTGTTGGTGAACTTTTATACTTGTACTAAATACGGGCCCAGGCCCCGAGATTACGAAACATTTGAGTACGATTTCATTCTCAAGCTTAATTTGTGAACAAAACTTTAAGTTTGTCATGAAATCGTTTTCAAAAAGAAGTTTCGTAATCTAAATCTCTGAGCATGAACTGAACTGGCTGTATGGATAAATAAAATACTACATTTATTGCTAAAATTGTTATGTGTTGTTGTTTTATTGAAAATTATAGTATAGAAAATGCATAGCAGGCTTACTAAAAGCAGGGGCGGATCCAGCCTTTCAGGTTAGGGGGGTGGGGGCTCAAAGTGTGTTTTAGAGGGGCTCATAATTTCACCATAATACAAAGTACATGTATATGTTTATAGAACAATTGTTTCCAATTCTAGCAATTTAGATCCGCCCCTGCTAAACGTATAGGATGAAGAGGGTAAGTAAGTTCAGGGATGCCACGGTTTTCCTCCAGCATTGTATAGCATATATTGCATAGAGAGTAAAGAAGACACGACATCAAGGATGTGTTGACAGTTTAGTATCTATCTATGAAGACGAGGTGATCTACTGCTTCCAGACAATCTAGCGACCACCGGTACTCTATAAGCAATCAAACCCTGGTGAACTCGAATCCTCAGGTCAAAGTTCAAATTTAAACACATCTTACGTGCTATAAAACGATTTAATCACAATTCGCAATGATCGACGGCCTATTAACAGTTTATGGAAGGGTAGAACTGAATATAAAATGGGATTTTACGGGTATTCAACGGCTAACCCACGAGTATGCGTACTTAGCTGATCATTGGTGGAAACGTCATGCGCATGCGCACGACACGAATATGGTAATGATGATGGAGGTGACATAATGTTGCATGTACTTACATATGGAATATTGCATGCAAGTGTGTGTTGAATTTTAAAGACCTCTGAAATTGATTTATTGGTTTCGGTTACTTTGAAGTCAAATTGTATCCAGTAGTTTAAGTGTCATTGAAATATACCTACTTAATTTGGATCTATTATATACAGATAAAGCTAGTTTATCGTTTGCCATAATTAGAGGAAATAGTCACCATTCTACAAGAAGATATCCATGTACAAGAAGATATCCATGTACAAGAAGATATCGTACTAAGAATTTGCACAGATTAATCACAATTGTTTCTTTTTTTAAAATCTGCGCGCATTTTCTTGAAAATTCTGTAAAACTGGTATTTACTTGCACATGAAGTTCTTAAGAGAGTGTAATATAATAAATTCATAATCTTATTGCCATCAGTCCAAGGTTTCCCATTATTGGGTTAATTTTTCCTTATGTCACCGACAGTTTAATAACGCAGTCTCGCGAGAATCCCGCGAGACAACTACAGGAAGGTAAATGGTGATGGCTGCCCGAGGTTAAACTTCAGGGTCATATCAACACTAAAGTGGCTTCAAAATTCGATTACAACGTTTCGGGGCCTATCCGTCATTGCTGAATATTCATGAAGCTGTCTTTCATTTTCTTGAACAATGATACAATGTGTCTTCATTTGAAATATTCTTGACATATTTTCGCTCTCGGAATAAGCACAGCCATTTCAAGTTTGCATACAGAACATAATTTCACCACAAGGGTGAAAAATGGGCGAATTGTCGCAGAGATAATCGAATTGTAACTTTGAGAGAGCAACAAAGTTTACAATCCCCAGTTTTCCGTATTGCTCACTTGAGATTAAATGATGTATGGACGTGCCAGGTATTTAACGGAAAATGTACATAGATAATTAGAGATTCCGAGTTTGCTCCATTCTTTCCGGAATGATTAATATGGCCATTAGCACTAGATTGGTTATCGCGATTCTTCAGCTTAAATCGCGGTAGTTTGACATTGATCATGAGTATTAACGATATACTCAACAAAATAAATTAAGGGTCTGCGGCCGGGTATTTTGTAGGGAAGCTTTCTACCAAATTTCGGCTCAGTCTGAGGAATCTGATAGTATTCTGCCAATGTGTCTGCAAGTTCTTGAAGAGTACCTTGAGCCTGTAGACAATTGGAAATTCTTCGTTGGTAAATAAACTAAAGCTAAATTTCCGTAATTAGAGTGTTTAGTGTATTTAAAGTGTGGTATCACCACCATATTATTATTAAGCAATGCAAAGTTCTATCAATGGCTTATATGAATATATAAATTAAAAATAAGTTAAATAAATAGAGGATACTTAACTGTGTTTCCCAAATCATGTTTTATGTCATCGAGTGAACGGGGAGACTATATTGTCACGAGTGGCTTTGCCTATATATATTGCTGTAGCAGGTGTACTGTATATTAGTCTAATCTTTCATTCAATGTGATTTAATGCTCACATCTTCAAACATGTCATAATGGTATAATTATCAGATTATCATCCGTTCAAATATACAATAACACTACTTTATTTAGTTCTATAAATATGTCATATCCGCAGAAGGAATTCAAGTAATATAAAAATACACACAAAAGTTACTTCTATCTGCTAACAAAACAGTAAGGTTTTTGTTCGGGTGGGAAAATTAGAAGTTATCTTTGACCATAAAATCTGTCAGACCAGTCTAAAACTTACCATGTACAGTGACATGTGCAAAACAAGAAGGTTTTTTTTAGAACCAGGGCGATGAAAGTCCAGCCCGTGTGAGTGACATGCAACGACGGTGTATGTAGACCTGCCATCATAACACTGAAGCGAACAATAGCACTGGATTAATTATGAATATTTCATTCATGTTATTTCATATTTTACATACATCTGAAATGTTTTAATGTAGTATTACTTGTTGAATGACATGCTGGAATTCCTAATGTTTTAAAACAAAAGTGAAAAGTTACTGGGGACAATTAGCGGAACGTCGTGCATATTGGTCTTTGGGCGTTCCTTTTATTCCGTCTGGGGTATCTTTATCGAATAGTTCATCTTCTCCCAGACTTGTCGCGTACTAACAAATTGGACCTTGATAAATGGACAACGGTCTTCCCCCAACCATAAATAAAAACGAAGGTCTATTAAACTGCCACCATTATCAGATTACTAGTCCCAAGACAATTGTGTAAAGTTTGAGAAATCGGCACTTGTCTTCGCAGATGATGAACAAGAAAGTTAGATATTATTTACATAACTTCGGGTGAACGGTCTTTATACTTGCCTGACATTAAACACAGCCATGTGCGCATGCGCAGTGCCGGACAGCGGTTAGCAATTTGCCAAAATGGACGTAAACCATATGTGAAGTAATCGTATCTGCCCGAGAACATTAAGATTGGATCAAACAAAGACGTGGTCCAATGCAGCAGATGATGTCAACGATTAACAATCGCTTCCACCCTTCGCTATTCTGCCTTCTCGGTAGAATGGGATTAGGCATAATACTAGCGCCTAGGCAATCACATTCTCATTTGCATTCTGTACGATTTAGGCCTAAATAAAAAAATAAACGAATGTTTTAACTATTAATCTGTCATGTATACGCGTAATCACGTGAAATAGTTTACTATTTGGTCCATGGTGTGTTAGATATGTTCTTGTTTAACTTGCGGTGGTAAATACATAATAAGAATCATTTGAAATAACTTTTATATATACTAGTAATAAATTAATAAATGTATTTAGGAATAAAGATTTCAATATATTTATAATTTATCTGAATATATATTGTTATGAAAATATATAATAATAAGGAATATCAGCAATACATTGAATGCATGTGACATGAGCATTGATATTGTTCGTTGGAAAGATTTGCTAACGATTATAAAGTTTTTAACTAAGTCTCTCTATACTACGACAGAATGTGGAGACGCCGTTCTTGGCGTCAAGTAGGGGAGATCATTTCCTTGGAGTGGAGCAGACCCGCTGTAGTGTACCCCCAGGTTCAAATCAATCCATCACTCTAATTGTGTCCCCTTTTTGTGGTTCACGTTGAAGAGCTTTCGATCAGATCTAATATGCAAACAAATATAACTTCGGAAATAAATGTTCTATGAGACATATCGTATACGTATGCTTCAAGTATAAAGATGACATGTTTCTGTCCCTAAAATGATTTGAAATTGAAATTTGGGTATATTGGTAAATATCTACACGTCCATATTAGGCCTGAAGAACGACGCTAGAAATGGTTACTCTTGTCCTTGTCTTAAGGTATATGCAATACCTGCATTAATTTAATCATGGCTGCATTAATTTGATATTTGCTGAACATTGACTATGATAGTATTGGAAAATCAGTATAAGAAACGGGTCTACTTTACATGCAATATATCCACAAATCCTGTCGCTCTTTATCAAACGCGGACATCAGTAAATGGGAGTATCCCTTTAATTCTTGAATAAACTGATGACAAGTTGCGGCACTTAGGGCGGGTGGCTACCCCGATGATCGGTAAGGATCACTTTCTACTCCTAATGGACGAAATCACCAGAGTATGTTTGCTTCGTAAACACCGGAACAATGGCCGTCATTGAGTGCGACTGCGCAGAACCGCCGTGCTCTGTTTGGAACATGGCGGCTTAAAATCTCGGGGTCGAAAACGTGGGCAACCCGCTTTGTGTGCATATGTAGTCTAGTGGAAGAGGCGTCGGGCAAAGTTTTATAAACCAATTTAAACCAGGTATTAATTTCTGCAAAAATGGAGGGATAATTACCCCAATACAATGCAGATTATACCTGATAGGGTTCCTATCTAAGGGTTGCGGCTCCTTTGCTGATATGAATACTTCCTGAAGCCTCTGATAGCTTACCTAGGACAGTACCTAGACAGGCTTTGGACGAAATTCCGTGAAAACTGCTAAATATGAGTATACCTAATGGTAGGATGAACTACTATATAGGATAATGTGTTATAGTATGGATAGAGTGCGTCCGTCTACCATTGATACGGAGAGGGAGATCATGCTCTTAACTCTCTCCATGCTGGAAGCAACCAGAGATGCCTTAGAGAAATGGATGTGCCTAATCCAGCAGGGAGAGGGTTAAGAGATGAATTTTAAATTTGTTAAATAAGGTTAATGCACATTTAAAGTATAAAAGTACAGTCAGTGGTAATACTGATATAACATAGACAGCGACAACTAATTTCAACAATCCTCAAAATGATAAATTTGTTAATTCGCTTGGTCTGATATTTTCAGGATTGTGTATGAACAGAAGAACATCCTAGGTGGATCCCATGCCTAATCATAAATATTAAATATATGAGAAACATATGGAAAATATGCACGTGTTCTACGACCTAGTGATATGATTCATGTTGTTCCAGATCATATAATATACATAAATTGCACGTATTTCGTCATGAAAAAGTGCTCTTAATTTGCTATAAGGCGTATAGAGAAGGCAACTATGTGGTCTAACATAGCATTAAATTTGCATGTAATACGAAATTATGTATTGTGTGCATCTATTCCTATGTTATTGACTTAAATTGGACAGTGATAGCCCCTGTATTGTCCTGCGGTTCTGCTAAATCATATTATGAGGCCATTGCATCGGGTCATTGTCGTAATCGTATAAATCATGTTCCGTATGTTTTATTAATCTTAAGAGAATAGCTTTGGAACAATAATTCCGAATTCCAAAACACAAACATAAAGTTAACAAACTTTAAACATAATTTTACCGGTCATCTCAGTACGCAAAGGTTCAGCATACCACTACTAACCATCAGTATATTGTTTATTCTCTGTACAGGGCCATGAGGATTATTTATATTATTCTTACCCACCCTTGTCTCCAGAGTCTAACGGAGAGCGTTCTCGATGATACCCTTGTACAGTATAACCAACACAAGGGGTCAAATTGGTATTCATATGATATGTCAAGCGTCGTGATATGTGACGCATTGCATGTTGAACTCGTGGTGTAAATACACGGCTTGTAACGACAGGAGCCTCACTTTACGATTGCTCGTTCTTCCTTTCCGGAGGCGATAACCCGTAGTGAAGAAGGTGGCAGTTAATACTGAGCATCATGAATATAAATTTCATCTGTAACATTTATCACCGCGGATCATAGTTATGTTTTCACGTGATATAGATATCATTCACGAAACCAGTCATCATTAAATAGTGTTATAAAAAAAATAATATCCATTGTTTGCGGACAATACTTGACTAGTCTTTCGTACAAAGAAATATTCGCAGGAAATGTTTAATATAGAAGTCAGTTGGTCAGTGGACGAATGAATAATTTAACTTGATATATTCATACGACTTCACTTCAGACGCATCGACAGTTTTCTGTTAACTTTGAGATAGAGAAAGTGAAATATTTGTTTGGATATGATTGTTTTAGAATTCCATTTTTAAGCATATAATAGGTGGGCGTACATTCCAATTTACAGCAACTTTCAAAATTGATGATATAATTGCCATAGTATTTTGAAGTTCCTTTTTGTTCTCTAGATGAATTGCTATGCACATTCATTATTTACCGCGGCTAATATGGAACCGTTATACTTCACCATTGTCCGCTGATTGTGTACGTTCCGCTTCTGCGCGCGCCGGAAATGTTGTGTTACGACTTCCGGTCTTGGCATTCCCTCGACTAGTGTCGTCCCCAGTCGCGTCACAAAACCCTTTAGTTCGTGACGAGGACGCTGATTCCCTTCCCCCCTTTCCGTCACAAGGATATCGAAACAGCCGAAGATGCGAAATCCAAGAGGACATCGTGTCCTGGAGATTCAATTTGAACGTGCGCCGTTGATGGAACCAGTTGCCTTGAACGACCTTGGCGTAGGTCAACCGGAAGTCGTCTGCTGAGTGAAAGGAGGGACGGATCACGGCGGCTGGGTAGTGGCAAGACACGACGTATTTCACTACGACCTGTCGTGAGATACAGTCAAGACACTGGACAGCGTTAACGTGTTGGTATCCTGAATTCTGACGTGCAACGACTAGTAGTCCTGAATGTGACAACACCGTAGACGATACTGATAGCTGTGTCTGGAAACCTACTGATGAAATATGCATATATCATATCACAAATTATTTGACACGATCATATTGATTATTTATGTACTGTAACAATTGCTAGTGTATTTTGAGTTATTCACAATAAGGTGTCACGTTGAGTAATCATTATTGACAAATATTTTGAAAACTACCTAAAATACTAATCATGTCATTACAAATTGCATCAAAGACTAAAGCGACCAATGCAGTGTTTTATTAACCTACACAATTATAGTAGTAGGAGTAGTAGTAATAGTAGTAGTAATAGTAGTAGTAGTAGTAGTAGTAGTAGTAGTAGTATGCGGAGTAGTAGTAGTAGTAGTAGTAGTA
>JAUTBZ010151704.1:0-11668 GCA_032361785.1 Lepetodrilus galriftensis
ATAAAATGCCAAGAAACCTAACGGTTCGTGCTGTGTAGGGTCATTTTCATTTTTGGCCCTTGGCTCCCCGACTATAATACGTTTAGGTCCAATGCGGAGCAACACCCTATGCCGTTAGTCTAGCGTATACTAGCTTAGATTATCCCCATGGAGTTAAGAATGTGAAATGAATGCACAGTAATACATTTACCGGGGTAAATAGTATTGTATCGCTTAGCGCTTCGAGGATGCATTATCATGGAATCGTCCGCTTTATAAATAAACTACTAGTATTTATTTATTGATACTACATCAGTAATAGTGTGTACATTGGCACCGTTCGTTGTGGATAACATGATAAAACTGTGTCGTATCGACAGCTACGTCTATGAACCACATGTTTTATGACCAATACACAATTTATGTGATAATGTCTAACGTAGTAAACTATGTGTAACTGCTATGGTTCCATTGATTCGATTCCTGGCATCGTCGGAGCTGCGGGGAACCCCAAGGTCTTGATTGTATCGCGTACTATGCGGTGATGTTCTTGTCATACAGAAGAACCTTTCAGTCAATTGTAGAACAGACGGCTGATTGGTTGAGGTAGGAGTTCTGCAACATGCCATTCTTTATATTTACCGTCAAAGAATATACTTTCACTTAGCTGTATTGTAAGATATAGAATTGTAGAAATACTATACTCTACTGTCCGTTTACCTTTGCCACGGGCATGCGTATTCTGCGCGTACTAGTATTCGAAGCTCCGAGATGGCGTATTGTGAAAGTGACTGTTGATCAGGGAATGTTTGTTATGAATGGTTAAAGTATTCATGGTGGTGTTCTGAGTTACATTTGAGATTATAATAGGAATTTATGATTTGATCGATCGAGTCTCTACCCATTCACAATGAGTTCGTAAAATATCGTAAAATACTAGCACAATAAACGAATTTATTAAAATTATTGCTCAAAACTCAAATCTATATCATATGTGTAACTGAGGATTGGAAATGCTATGAAACCACGAATTTCTCTAATTATATTATAATATTGCCAGATTTTCAGCAATAATGGTAATATCTACAGTGAGAATAGAGTAACGTCCCTTTGTTACTTTGATGTCACGTGCTTGGAAAGTCTTGTATCTTAGGAGTCGAATAATGACCAATCAGGTAGAAGACTATGCCGTGGAATATGATCCGCACGTGGGATTATCGAGGTGAATGGCATTCCATGTAGTCAAGCGTTCCTGCAAAGCTCCATATCGTGTTGTAGTCATTAGTAGTGCAATTGGAACAGAACTAATTCGAACGTAGGCATGCGGGGGCATATTTCAGTTTATCATCATCATAGTCCATAGAAAAGGGATGTTTTGCATACGTGCCATTGTCCGTGCCCTTGTATCTTTGTCTGTAAAGTAATATCAAAGGTAGTGGGTTCCAAATGAAGCCAGTTCCATGCAGTTTAAATGCAGTTTAAATGCAGTCTAAATGTATAGCACAACACCTGTGTGATAGGATGGCGTATGCATTTGCAATGTGAAGTTATTAGGTCAATATTGCTGGTGAATTCTAACCATGTGAGTTGTCGATTTTCACTGTTTGTCTTCCACAACATTTTGTCAATTTCTAACTCGATTGACATCCTCTGTTTTCTGTTTATATGAATAATTGGGCCTAAATAATTGGAGTAAAGCTAGGGCATGTTGATTGAATAGTTTAGCAACAGCAGCCTCAAGAACTAAGATGATTTACATGGTAAATTATAGTGGTAAAATACTGTGGTATGCCCCCTGATATTTCTGTAAAGACATTTACGTTGTACTGATCATGATACCCGGAATCGAAGGATGGAATGTATATGTAAACTTGTGGTGTCACCTTAGGCACGTAACTTACTAGTAGTTCAACCAACAGATAATAGGTACCCGGAAGAATGAGACGGACATGCATGGTAACCTTGTAGAACCTGAACGACAGCTTGGATAGCATACTCCCTAGGGAGTCGAGAAGGAATTGAAGGTACACATATCCAGGGATAATAGTGTAGCGCATTGAGCATGCTTTCTAGCGTGAATTTTGCGAAATATAAATGTTAACATTATTATTTATTCAAAGCGTTTTAAGTTTTGTAATTTAGTTATATTAGAAATGTAGATGGTCTCATTCACTAGTTGTATAATCTTTAGCTTTTCCTTATTCAAATACGACAACCAGGTTTCACGGCACCGTTGGGTTACTGATGATTAAACCAAATGAGTATGGAACCAGATTTCGGTCTAGACGAGCCACGGAGTTTTATAATAACCAATTTGCAATACAATTCTACAGATTTGAATTTCCGCATAAAATATATTGCTTATTCTTAATATTCTATTTTCATAATAATGCAGACTTGCTATAACTCGGGTCGGAGCTTTTGAATTGAACAATTATAGTCAGTGTCAGTCTGTTGTATATAGTCTACAATAGCTACATATCAATACAATAAGCCGTCTATTTCGAGTAGCGTCCGCTCGAGCCACATGCCAATATAATGTTGTCAGCGTCAAGTAACGCTCGCAAATAGCCACATTCAATCATAAGAAGCGGTCAGTTACGAGTTTCCTTCACTGTAACCGCATCTCAATATAATATGGTCAGTTTTGTGGAACGTTGTTCGAAGCTCGGTTATCTTAACGTGTCGTTATATAAGTATTACACCACCAAATACCTGTCCATAGGCCACACTGGTAGAGTTTGGATTGATGTAATCTTTAGGAAGGAAAGCACAATACCTGACCACACATGAAATACCAGTTCATCAGCTGTAGAGTCGGGAAACCCACAAATAACACAATTCTACCGGCGTAGGTTTTCTAAACACTGTCAGGAAGTGAGTCACCCCTGTCTCGCAGATATTTGATAATTCTGAATTTCACAGATAGAGGGCTCAGATCAATGGATCAAGTTGGAATTATTTCTTATGCCAATTATAAACCTGGAATGATTTTAGAAAACCAGACAAATTATCCACATAAAATTATGTTTCCAACATTTCAACCAATAACTGGCTTGCAAATTTGCATATCCATGGCTCAATGTACGTTCGACCAGTGTGACGACTAGTTCCAGTGCAATGGTATTACCTATACTCTACGGAGGTAGCTATTTTAACGCCCGGTTAAGGCTTAAAGGATGTTTCTGGTGCCAGAACAAGTTGCTTTTAATCGATTGTTTAGCATGTTTAAAAACATTATTAGTTAAACAAATATTTCAAATATCAACGTTATTGCCAGAGATTCGCAAAATGTAAGCTAATTTTCACGAACAACAGTTTCCAGACAAACAGACAGACAGACAGATTACAGACGGCAGCGTTTGTTCTCATAAAGTAAGGGTCATAACACAAATAACATAAAACTTACATACTGTAATATTATGTAATATTTATCAAAATGAAAATGTTACAGAAACTAGCCTTAATGCATTTTGCGTTATGTAGGATCGTTTTCGAGACGTTTCGCTTTAGCCACATCTTTATATAATAAATAGTCAGTCGGTAGTATAAGATTCGTTAAGCCACGTAAAGACAATAATAAGCGGTCAGTTTTGTGTCCGCTGACATATCTAATGAAGGCGCACATCGAATGCAAGCTTCTCTATACATAGTACCAACCTATACAAGGAAAGAAATGCCCCTGTATCTATCTAACTGAGCCTGTCACCAAGTATGTCCCAAGCAGATATGCCTAAGATATGATGAGCTACTACTGCTCGTTATCCATAAACGAAAACATATCTTTCGGCTACAGATCACTTACCTAGGCAACACAGACGCTGTGGAATGCCATGCCTGCCGCCGTCAAGCTTAGTTATATCTCCATTTCCGATCTCCTTTAAAACAGCTATCACAAACTACGTGTTCCTACTTTACCTTGACAAACTTGTTTGCTATTACCATCATGTTTTGTAGCGCTATGGCGGGCAGACAAAATATGTTATTAACAAAAGCCAGCAGTAAGTAGTACTAGTAGTGATGGTGATGATGAAGGTGGTATTATTATTAATATCAGTAGTAACATCCTGGAATCCACATAGCCTCCGTCATTGTAGCCTGTGATTCGAGGATGCAGTAGTAGTAGTAGTAGTAGTAGTAGTAGTAGTAGTAGTAGTGGTAGTAGTAGTAGTAGTAGTAGTAGTAGTAGTAGTAGTAGTAGTAGTAGTAGTAGTAGTAGTAGTAGTAGTAGTAGTCGTAGTAGTAGTAGTAGTAGTAGTAGTAGTAGTAGTAGTAGTAGTAGTAGTAGTAGTAGTAGTAGTAGTCGTATTAGCAACGGCAGCAGTAGTAGTTCTTTATTAGTTATTTTATTGCTAGTATTTTTGTTATTAAAACAACATCATCATTATCATTATTACCATCATCATCATCATCATCATCATCATCATCATCACCAAAACCCACGTCGTCGCCATCCACACCAGAACAGAACAGAACAGAACCTGTATTCACTCGACATATCGTATGAGGTACACAAATAGTAGCAGAATAGAACAACGTCATTGCGGACAGAACCTGTATTCACTCGACATATCGTATGAGGTACAAAAATAGTACCAGAATAGAACAACGTCATTGCGGACAGAGATTTGCTAGGAAGTTTTTCGTTTTATAGAGTTCACATGCACTGTAGACTGACCAGTGGCCTTAGTAGTGTGTTCTTGCGTGCGCCATTACCCCCACCATTGTCGTTGTGGATGGCGCAATACCTCTAGACAATACAGCACGATCACCAGGTATTCTTGTCTGGCCCATCAAACCTCCTACCGTGTATCCTTCCAAGAGGAAACACTTTCAGCTAATAGCTTTAACACATCTAATCCCCCACTTGCCAATCCGCTTCATCAGGAGGCGATGTAAACCAGAATTCCTATGCCGTAATCAAACAGATCAGCTTTGACAAGATTGATACTAATTGGATAATGGAATCAACTCGATGCTGGAACCATCCAGCTAATCGTCTGATAATGTCCAGGAAGCCATAGTATTGCGAAACATCCCCCGCTTATGAATCCATTGGATATCACGAGTGTTTATAACCGAGGAAGTAGATTAGTGCATACTTTGCTAAAAACCATCGCAGTGTTGTGTTAGGCCTGTCTCTTTTAGGGCCTTCATTAAATTATCAAGCTAGAACCACGAGAACGTTCGCACTGATTCCACGTGTGATCAGCGTTAGAGAGACGGACAGAATGCAATAATTACCATCATGTCTCTGATAAAACTACCATGACGAATTCGTCGGATTTACGACGGAGATGGATCCTTGCGACTCTAACGTGGACCAGACTTTGCTTCCAATTCCGACGTCAGTTAGCTAGACTTCGAGGTAGGTTGGCTCTTCTTAATCGTCTATACCAGGAAGCGACTCGAGACTGTGCTGGCGGTTATGGTGTATATTAGTCCTAGCGTATTTGTCGTCGTTATTACGAATTCATTCTGTATGGTAATACTAAGAGTAGACTATGTAATGTGGGTGTTCTATAGCACTGAAAAAGACATGTTGTGTTGTTAATAGCCTATGGGGTTAGTATTATTCTATGGTTATCTAAGAGTGGAGTAGTTTATGTGCATCTTCTATTTTTGTCTGTAAAAACACACATGCTGTTGTCAATACGGGATTGTTATTCTATTAGCAAATGTAAGCGTAATTCGTGGTTTCATGGTATTCACATTTACAGATGTGTTTTGAGCAATGATGTTAAGAAAGGTGTTTACTCTGCTATTATTTAACTGTAATATTTTACGAACTCGAGTTGAATAGGAGACATTCAATGACCCAGACGGAAGCAGTTGTCCGTTACGGTCATGAACTATGCACAGAAATATGCTGCTACAGACGTAATCCTATATAGCCATGACCTTGCACGTCAAAGGGAAACTACTCTATCCTCTTAATCCATTAGCTACTGCAACATATTTATAAGACAGTTCTACAATATATTTTAATTGATTGAAATGCATTATGTCTTAATACGACAAATTCTGGATACATAGACGTTCGTTGTTGAGAGCTGAGACTATCTCTTCTGGCGATTTTTCCTCGTTAATTCATCAATATATGTAACTGTTCTGTCCCATGTCAGTCGACCCTCAAGTAACGGTAACAGTGTTTTTAGTACCATGACAGAACTGTCAGGTTTATCACAGACGGTGCTCACATGCTTCCTACAACACTAGCTACGTCTTGGTTCCTGCTTGCCGTAAACTTTAAATACCCTTTGATAGTCTTGCAAAGCGGCTATAAATCCTCAAAACTCGAAAGAGAATAAAATAGCAACAAATTAAACAGTGATTACTCTAGTAGGTTCAATTGTGAAGTTATTAATACCCCTCCCCGTGCATGTACTAAGGTCTACAGTAGATCAAAGGTTAAAGCTAAAATGAAACATCTGAGGTCGAGCAATTAGCAACGCGCCGTAGGCGGCAAACTGCCAACAAGAAGTTGGGTTGGGGGTGGGGGGGTGGGGGGGGGGGGGCAAACTGTCACTTAAAAAAAAAATAAAAAAATGGTAGATCAGTATTCAGTTTCAATTGAGGACGGACTCTCTGGAGAGGAAGTGCTTGCTTTGTAGTTGTCCTGGCTTTCCTACATTATAGTATCAGAGAAAATGTCTGTTGTCCGTATACGTATCGACAGCTATGCCATTACAATCGATGTGCGCATGTGCCAGGTTGTACACATGATTGAAGTATCGGTACCCGGAAGGATAACATGGCCATGTGAACGTGAATGAAAACCTCCTAGTGCCTTGAATGACAGCTTGGGTTGTATACTCCCTAAGGAGTTGAGAAGGAAAGCAATGCGAGCACACTGACCCTGTGAGCGGGGTAATAATGTAGCGCCTTGAATACGCTTTAGAGCATGTATTATTATTATTAGTATTAGTATTAGTATTATATTATTATTATTTTTTGTTATTTATTATTATTATTATTATTTATTATTATCCTCAATCAGGAAACAGACCGTACTTCCTGTTCCTGTTAGTATCGAAAGTACGCGTTTATATATTTGCGGAATATTTCTGGAAAATGTATTCATTCACTATCCAAACTCTCCGTACACGTATACACAACGTACACACAGTAACGATCTACTGTCGTGTATTGATGTATCTGACTATTACCTGATTAGATTTAACATATTTTATTCATAATGAATTTTTTTTTTTATTGGATTCAATTATGCCAAGTTCTAAAACCAACGCCTTAAACTTCTAAAAGTCTGTAAAATCCAATGATAATTAATTAAAACATAATATTAATAGAAACAAGCATCAAATATAGCAAGTGTTATCCCATTCTCTCTTGCAGTGTGTTCTATTTCTTGTGGTGTATTCTTATTAGGTAAATGGGTGGCATTGTCGCTGTCAGGAGTTCGTCGTGTCTTATCTGTTGAAGGAACAAAAGCTGAAGAACATCAACAACAAAAATAGGACCAAACTAAATGTAAACATATCGATCCATTTTGATGATTTGAATGTATTTTATACTTCGAATTCCCATAGACAGGCAAACTTGAAAAGCTGACGTTTAAGCTTGGAAGACTGAACCATCTGGTCTCATATTGAGGCTAACGATTGATATTCTCCGATTTCAAATATTAATATGTATAATTCATCTACTTGAGCCTGTACTGCTCAGTATTTTAAAAACTGATTAATAATTAATATCAGTATATTTAATAAGTATGATTAAAAGCACAGAGAATAAGACTACATACTATCTATATACAGTCTATCATTTTATCTTAGTCCTACGTTTCGTAGCAATTTTTCAAAAAATATCAAAAATTAAAAATCGAAAATGTCCTACGAAACGTCTTTGACATGGAAAATAATTAATATATATTTCTAGAATGGCATGGTAATTAAAAATGGGTTCATGTATGTTTAAAAGTATTATACTAGTATATATAATGTGCATGTTCCAGGGTCATCCTAAATAAACAAGGTCTCTGTCTACTATACAATGTCTACTATATTAGCGCAGCGTTCGTTAACATTCAAGGTTGATTCTCCAGTCGTCATGTAGAGAAGGATTTGTCCTCAAAAGATTGCTGTCCTCGTATGAATATGGTTTTGTTTGACCCAAGTCGGGGTATCTTTTGTACTGGATTCGATGTCATGTCTTAATAATTATTAAATATGCGGATAAAGGAAGGGATTTAGTCAAGGTCATGGCGGAAGGAGTGTTGACAATAGGATGATGGCATGAATTCATTCATTATTCACCGCTAGGTGTATTAGCAGGTGTGGGTGCCTTATTAACACGTACTCGATAAATGAGAGAGAGAGCGAGAGAGAGAGAGAGAGAGAGAGAGAGAGAGGGAGAGAGAGAGAGTGTTCATATCCCTTTATGATACGAGAGAGCAGTGATCGCATACGATGTCGGGCATCGTGAATCAGTACCCTGCAGGAAACGGCGTACCTCTAATTATCCAAAATATGCGTCGATTCTAGCGATTTGATTGGTGGAGAGGAGTCCTGTGAAAAGTGTTACACCCCGGTTTGCCTATTCATAACAGTTATGACTTCATAATGAGACATAAATGATTGTGACGTCATTGCAAACCCCATCGATGTGTACGTTATGCTAGCCACACACTGCTGCGACGACCTGCGACGCGACTGAATTATCAGTTCTCGGGAACAGTCGCTGTTACGCCAATCGCAAGTAATCGGGGTCGTACACCAAGCAGACCGTTTCATACAACCGGGTACATGTTTACTTTTTATTGTGTTATCACCGATTGGTCAGTCGTAGTCAGTCGCTGCGACGAGATTACCTGCGATTTGTTTTTTTAATTGCCTGCGATCGCTGGAAACTGGCCCAGTTTCAGTCGCAGCACCCCCGTACACAGCCGCGACCGTCGATGCGATTCCAGGCGCATGACTGGAATCGCAGCATTGTACGTCTAGTATTAGAAAGACATTTCGGCATGAATATCCACAAATCCGGTACGTTTATAGTGTAGAACTATTACGATTGTGGATAAATTTGATGCCAGCGTGATTTCCGGGGTGTACGGGTTTTTACAAGCTGGAATTTCTCGTAGGCCCCTATTTTCTACTCCAACCTTAGCCACAGAAAGAAATACTTGTCGGGGACAGATAGTTGTATCAGAATATGTACACAATAACCTGATTCATGACCTTTGACCTCTTGCAAAGGTGATCTTGCCACTTTAAGACTGACAGAACTTGGAGTACATTATCACGGCCGGAAGTCAAACCGACAATTAGCGGCAGAAATTGTACGGTATCACTCACTCGTCATTGGTGCTAAATATAATTAGTAGTCACGTCCAAACAGATTATGAGCATGTGTTGTGCAGCGTAGTAATAGGAAAATTCACCTGTACTGGCGTTTATAAAAAGACACAAATTTCATATTCAAATATATGAAATACGAAATATTAAAATTCCAACAAGCTGAGGTAATCTAAAGAACACATGAGAAGCAACACCTGATTAATAACAACGATTATAGAAGACATTAATTATCAGACCGAATACGTGTTCAGAAAACCCTTGCTGCTAACGACCATTCTTGACGGGTCTCTGACTGTTGTTGTCTATGCAGCGCAACGCAACATGACTTCAGGTCCCAGTTAGCGCTACCTTAACTGAACGTGCCTCGGAACTTCCCTGACAATCGGTGATGTGTTCTATATCTCCTGCTTATCAGAAAACACATCTTCCCAACGCCCATGCAACTTTGGGCTTTGCTTGAAGTGCGTACATGTATATTCACATATCTCAGATGGGTCCCTGTTAGCTTTCTGCGCGAGACCCTTGTCACAATCACTTGTGTTTCATATCTATCTGTTTCAAATACTCAAGGAGATGTGTAAGTTCTTCGGGGTTTTTCTATGCAAAGCCTGTCTAGAGACCCTCCAATTCGTCTGGGGAAAATAAATGGTACTCATTCATACATTCATATAAAAATAGACACATACAGGGGCGGATTCAAGGGGGGGCTCACCCGGCTTGCGCCCCCTAGGATTGTACAATTTTGTTCAATAAACATATAATTTGTATTATGGCGAAATTATGAGCCCCCTCTAAAATGCACTTTGAGTCCCCCTAACCTGAAAGTCTGTATCCGCCCCTGACACATAGACTTGCAGATCAACATTTGCGATGAAGACAGAGTACACATTTCTATCTCTACCAACTTTCTTCTATCATTAAGACATTGAAGTTGGCGTATTCAACATTCAACAAGTACTTTTAAATATACGAACGTGGGTGAACCAAATAACTTCGTGAAGGATAATAAATATTATTCAATAAGCTGTATCTTGGAAAGTATGAAATATTCAGCTGGGTATAATTATTATGTCGGCAATCAACTTCGGCGGTTCGATTCGCAGTGATTGAAAGCATGAAATAAATCATGATTAGAAACGTTTAACTAGATGCACCATAATTTGTTTCTTTAACAGCATACAGTCACGGTTTGTTGACATATTTCACGGTCAAATATATTCTACTTGAAAGTATACGCATTTCATTTGTCTACACAAATATACTGGGCAATAAGCTACATTCTCAGCAGGTCCTACTGGTTTTTAATACTTTCATATTTTGTTCACAATTTTGATATGTATAATATGTACACAAACTACACAAATAAAATAATGCCTTCAACATACGAGTCCTCCTGATCAGAAACGCAATCACGAAAATATTACCAACATTCCATTTGTTATTCTACAACCGCGCTATAGCAGGATCAATATACATGTAACTGCATAATACACTTGAATACTATAGAAATAGGACCATTGAACTGAAGCAAGATCTGCCATTGTGATGATCTAAATAATAATAGTAATACACTTGGTTATCAGAAGACAACCATTGTGTTGAATTGTGCAGGAAATTTGAGAATGAGTGTATAGCAGGATCAATATAGCTCAGTGGTTAGTGTATTCATGTGTGGGTTTTAAAATTCCGAGTTTGAATATCCAATCCCAATTTTTTTATTTTTTTTTTTACTTTGAAGTAGGCTACTATAAAATTTTTTATAGTACTGCACACGAGAGCGCTGTGGGTATGCTACACAGCTAGCCTTGGTTTGACTGTACCAAAGTACCAATTCAACCACGTAAAGACCAATACATAACATATAATATGTAGTCACGTTTGTAGGCAAATTGGCTCGTTCGGTTCCCCAGCAGTGCAATCGTACGCTGCACAGCAGAATAATGCCCATGGAATGCCAAAAGTCCATAAGACCACAAAAGCAGGTTCAGAGGTCAGATGAACCGGGTCACGTGTTGCATAACCAGCCTAATAGAAATACAGCAATGGCTAATTATACCTTAGATCGATACCATGTTCTAGATACTGAGCATATTATTACTGACCCTAGTTATTACGAGCCGCCATCTACATAACCTTATCGATATATACGTGTAACAATGTCAGAGACGCTCAGATAGTATGTACGGTTGTTATATTTATAGATAGAGAATTGACAAGTGGAACGATTAATAATGACATATAATTGCGTAATTGTACCTTGTACATTTAAAAACTTTATTTTATGCTGCTACTGCTGAAACTACTACTACTACTACTACTACTACTACTACTACTACTACTACTACTACTACTACTACTACTACTACTACTAC
>JAUTBZ010151715.1:0-11667 GCA_032361785.1 Lepetodrilus galriftensis
AAGTACATTCACTTGACATACTTCATGTTTGTACTTCTAAATACCCTTCCACCGCTATTTGGTAGACGACTATCCAATGCAACCCCATGTAATCTACTGATAGACAACCTGAATATGGTCGTATTTATATTTTCTTCATTATGTATATGCAAGGGGACATCTCAGTGGTACGACTTAAACATATAATACGCACATGAAACGTTTTCTCGCAAATCCTTCATAGTTCAGTTGATGCTTCCAAGACAAGATATATAGTGGAAAGTTCCACTATTTCATATAAAATATGATATATTTTGTAACTATTGAGTGTGGGGGATCAAGCACATTAAATTGTAGGTGGATAAATCCAGCGCAATTAGTCTCAGATCAAAATTTGTTTGTCCATTATCCAGGTCTATCAACTGTGATATTATGCCTTTAAATTTCAAGCAGGAAAGATGGTTAAAATATTCTGAATAGAAACTTAGCAGTTGCACGTCCTTTCGCGTTTGTCTGTAGGCTTATCTTTCGAGGCAGGTGGTCCTAATGCACTTTCGATATTATAGGACGTGAAATTACTAAAATATATTAAATTTTGATGTTCTGTAATCTAGACGACTCCAGAAAAAGGAAATGCATTAAAGTGCATTTTATGAAGTTACTGCACCTCAAAAACACATAAAAACAGTGATATGTGATGCTGTTCAAAGCGTCATAATGTGTGCATGTCACTTAGACACTAATCACATTAGACTTCTGCTTAGAAAGCATACTGTTTAAAAGCAAAATCTGGCTCGCAAATCAAAATTGATGCATGCATATAAGTTAAGGCTAATCTTGTGTGTACCAATTATGCAACGGTAGATGGTTGCTTTCTCTATGCGCCCATTTTGACGAAGTATCCCACTCATCGATGATATTTGCACATGTTCTCTTCCAGTCAGTTATAAATAAACCTTGACATTGATAGATAATAACACTATCGTTTCGCTGAAGTTGTACAAAGATAGCATTCGTAGTCTAGACAACTTGGAAAGTTACGAATAATAATGGATTATTTTTTCTTCAGGACATCGATGAGTTGATTGTACAAGCCAGCAAGCGTGGCTATTCCACTCTGGTCACGCTGGGAGCGAGGGGTCTTCAGTATGCGTCCAGATCCATCATGCAAGCTACGCTCAAGGTATGTGGAGTAGGGGAGGTAATCCTGGTGTTGTCCAACTTGGCTTGTGGTCTAAGGGAGATAATCATAATGTTTACAAACAGACAAAAACTTCTATTTTTATAGCCTATGCCATAGTCTCAGAGGATGATAGTAAATACAGTGCTCCCTCGATATAACGCTGAAATTGGGGGCCATGACATGTCACCCGCGTTATAATACCTGTGTTATATCAACGTTACGAATATAATTAGAGAAAAAAAGTTTTTTGTGTGTCTTTTTTTTAATGGGGTCCAAATTGGACCCCGCGTTGTATCCGAATCCGCAGTGCATCGAAGGGCGTTATATCGAGGGAGCACTGTAGTTAAATAACAATTATGTTGATTGGTATTATTTTTCAATGAAAGGAGCTGCTGAAATGCTTTCTTGTCTGGAACTGTCCCATCTTTGCACGGCTAGCAGTGACTCCAGTAACCCAAACACGTATAATTCAGTTGTTTTTCCACACCCATCAGACCCTGGCTACTGAGAACATTGAACATTCCTTTCTCCTGTTGCCCTTGTTTGCGTATTTTTCAGTTATACTGCTTAATTATTAATTATTGTAGTGTGTGAGTGAAATGTGTAAAACAATAAATCAGTCAATCAGTAAAAAAATAAATCCCTATTTCTTCTCAACTATTTGGCAGATTCTATGCTCTTGTGATAAAAGACGGAATGTGGCGATAGAGAGAGAGAGAGAGAGAGGGGGGGGAGAGAGAGATAGGGAAGAGAGAGTGAAAAGAGAGTAAATAAATAAAATAAAAATAATTATTTAATTAATCAAATCTCATCCAGTCAGTTATAAATAAATCTAAACATTGATAAATAATAACAATAATTAATTAATTAATTAATAATAAATAAATATTAGCTCACTGGCTGTCACCACATTGTTCCAGACTCTTGAGCAAACCATGCAACACATGCTACGCACGCAACACATGCTACGCACGCAACGCAGGCCAGCCAGGGTGAATTATGAAAGGGATGAGTGAGGAGGGATGGTTTGGGGGATTCAACGATCCAATAAAGTACAAAAATATACAGACAGTAGCTGATCAGCTGATACAGAAGCCTTCAGATGTTGTTCTCCAGAAATCTAGAATTAACTGTTCATGGTGGATATTTTGAATAGGAGTATGTGGTAGAGTATTAATAAGGTATGACACAGTCTATTTTCTTAACCATGTCATTTTCATTTCTCACTTGTCACCTATGGGTGAAAGATTTCCATTGTGACCTAAAACAATAACTCACTCATTCACTTCATTTCTCACAATGAGATAATCGGAGAACATTTTTATTCATCTCCTAATTATAAAAATATTATCATAAGTCCATGAATACCTAAAACTAGTGCTATTTGCATGCCAAGTGTGGAGTTAAGCACAATACAAATGGATGTATTATTATTATTCCAAATTAAGCTATATTCAGTACCGTGTATATATACATGCTCGCATGAAATATAAATTGAATTCCAGTACATTTGAAGCAAAAAATATCATATTAGTGACATATTTTGTTTACCTTCTTCATGCTGAATAAAATCAAAGTGTTCTATTTCTGCATGTGATTGGGAAACTTAAGTCGCCTTCAACAGGAAGAGGGTTAACCTGCCTGTATGATGATGAACTGTAATCGTACATAGGTGGAAGATTCCTGCATCAACGTTAAGACTCCATAATCACTCACTCACTCACTCTGATGAACTACCGTATTGAAGTTGATATTTATTCTTGGAAGGTATGTGCCTGATTATTGTTCTATCTCTTTATTGTCTTTTGCAGGGTCACGGGAAGCTGGTGGATCATATACGAAGTTACAGCACCAGTGATCTGACAGATGATGGGCAGGGCTTGGTGGAGAGAAGCGCCTTCGAGGAAGATGATGATGACGATGAATTAGGTAACCTGAAAAATCACGGCATGTTTTATATTATTTTTATTTTTTACTTTTGATTGCTATGAATTGGGTTACTAAGAAATCACTGTAGTTAGCTTCCCTAAACATGAGCGTGTATTATTCCAATTTTCAGTAGCGCAGAAATGGGAACAAATTTAATAATAATAATAATAATAATAATAATAAACATACCCAGTAACGATATTGTAATGTTCATTTACAGGGTTCCATGTTGATATACTTTAGTCTTATCAACAAATTGTATTAATAAAGTGCGTCCAAACTTGCAATGTTTACGTATGGGACGCAGGATTGCGCGTTCGGAGAAACCCTGATTTATATGCATCAATTTGTACCGAATAGAATAGAAGCATTATGTTTGAAAATAATGGACACTTTATCATTTCCAGTATTGTATTTTTTTTACTATGAGATGTAACATTGTTTGAACACTTCTCTTCCAGATAACAGATTACGAGAGGACCAGCTAGAACTACAGCGCAGCACCAGGTCTACACGCAAGAAAGATTCCAACGATTCTGACAATCAACATTCACGGCTCCGAAAGAGTCAAAGTGCAAATGCCGGTATTAGTAGTGAGGCAGACTGCTGAAAAGTTTTCTCAACCCGAGAGAGTAAAAACAATCAGTATGTTAAAATCATTCAATGTCTATGTGTCGTCATTTCCAGACACCTTGCCTCCCCTATAACCTGTGCGTAGGTTTACCAGGGGTTGTTAAGTACAAAATTAACTGTTTTTTTCTTGTATATTTTATTTTGGTAGAAAGATAAGTTACTTTGGGTGTTAAAACATTTTATTTGTAGTATCAGGTATCCCATAACGTAGTAAAACAGCATTCACATTTCATGTTGCGTTAAATTTCCTTTTAGTTTCACATTTATCGCAAAAATGGTGAAAGAAATGCTTTCTTTGTAAATTTGAACATTATGAAATTTGACTAAAACTTTTAAACATAAGTAAGTAAGAAATTACATTAAATGCATCTATAAAACGTCCCAAATATTAACCAGCTACATGATGCAACCAATCACAATGACATAAGACATCTGACATTTTCACAATTTGACATTGACTTATCCCACCCCCCATTTTCTTAAAAAATAAATGTTTTTCTTCGCCTAATCAAAATGAAGTCACATAATTTATGTAATAAAGTTTATTATAACATAAAAGGGAAGTATGTAATCTCACTCTGATTATAATTGTCCATTGATTTACTGATTTATCTCGAAAATTGTGGAAAAAAATGCTTTCTTTTCAATTTTGAAAATGGTGAAGTTTTTACAGCAATTTCTTAATATAATTTTAAAATGTCACCCAATACATCTATAGCACATCTCCAACTACCCAGATACATGATGCAATCAATCACAGTGGCATAAGGCATTGACATGTTCACAATTTGGTATTGACATTTCAAAAATATTTATAGGGGAGGTAAGTTGTCTGGAAATAACGGCACACATATATTGAATGATTTTAACATACTGGCTGCTTTTACTCTCTCGGTTTGAGCGAAATTGTAAAAATGTGGTTTCTGCCTCCCTACTATATAATTTTTCAAAAGTTTTATATATTTATATATATATTTATATATTTAAACACAATTCTGTTATAAATATTGATTCTCCTTACCAAATACTACCATTTCTATTTCGATACTTACTCCAAAACACTTGAATAGTCACTTCACAATAACCTAGATCAGTCATTAGCTATTTGAGTGTGTTTTGTATCTCACAGAAATCAAAAAGACAAGGAGATTATTTTCTCCATTTTCATTTTTCATATTTGCATTGCCGCAAAATCTCATTACAAATTGTCCTATCAATTTTCCTCTGCTTGTAATTACTCATACTGTACTTGCGTTTTTTAACAACCCAATTATAGCAGAAACAAAAAAGTCAGTGCTTTTAGAAATTGGCGTGTTTGCTGTGGAAATAAAATTAACAATAGTGTTGATCTATTAACTGTAGAAACAAAAACTAATGGTAGTGTTAGTCTGCTAGCAGAAACAAAAAAGTCAGTGTTATAAAAAATTGGTGTGTTAGCCTTGGAAACGAAACTACCAGTATTATACAAAATTAGTGTATTATCCGTAGAAACAAAGCGACCAGTGTTATAACAAATTGGTGTGTTAGGAATGGAAACAAATTGACCGGTGAATTAAATATTGGCGTGTTAGCCATGGAGTCGGTCACGGAGATTGCGGCTGGTTGCAGGTCTGTCGATGGTGAGGGAGGTGGAGGAGGATGATGATGATGAGGAGGAGGTGGTGACCGTCACTGAGGAGGTTCTCATCTACCCCGTGCGTCGCAAAGGTTACAGCAACAAAGAGGTACACACCGGGTTCTTGTATCGTTGTCGGGGCACTGTCTGGGATTTAGGTTTACTCGCGTGTCTGTGAAATATTTCAGTTGCAATGTGAAACAATACCGGTAATTCAATTACAAAATCTTTTTGGCTTAGCTGGTGGGCATACGCGATATCTCAAGATGATGTATGAACTGAGAGTTATATTAAGTGGATGGTTAGAGCTTCAGGGGTTACACCAACGAAGAGGTACAGTCACAGGGTTCAACAGTTATAGGGTTCTTGTTGTTGCCTGGGTTTTACCTTTGCTGGGTGGTATGCAGACACCGAGATTACGAAACATTTCGAGGGTGATTTCATGCTCAAATTTTATATGGGGATTTGTGAACAAACCTTTGTAATCTCAGGGCCAAGTCTCAAATGCTGTATGGGCTGAGAGTTGTATTAGCGGGAAGATTAGCTTCTAGGGTATACACGAGTCTTGGTCACTTTCTCGGCTGCAGTAATATTGGTGCAATGGTTACCAGTTTGAAAAAGAAATATACTTTGATGGTTTTGATATATTTTTCTTATTTGTTAAAAGGTTACCAGTTTGAAAAAGGAAACTATTTTGATGCTTTCGGTCTATTTTTTAAACATTAACTAATGTTTGTATATGTTGTGATGCTAATACATAGTGAGGCTAACTTACTAATTCTCTATACTAATATTGAGATGAACTTGTAGCAAATCCTAATTCCTCAATGAAACTGCATGAATAGTAATCTTATTATAACTAGCAAGATTTCATCACTGAACTAAACTTTAATAAAGGTTGTTCGATTGATTAACTGCCATGATTAAAGCTTTTACACGGAGCATGATAAATGTCTTCGTTGCTGAGTTAATTTAACCCCCTCCCTGCTGAAACAATACAGCAGGTAGAGGGTTAAATTAATATTCTCGTAGTGAATGCTTTGCCATGTGGCAGGAATTATTACAAAATTAATTTCTTGTAGAAAACGTCCAATGCTAAACATTCACAGAAAGGATCTTTGAAACAGGGTGATTAATTTGATTGTTGATTATTGGTTCGTTTATTGGTTTTGTTATTAATATTTATATGACTTGTTTGCCCCTATCAAATGTTGCTTTTTTCAATATTATTATGAAAAGAAAAACAAAACAAAAATTTAATACTATTAATATGGTAGTTTGGGTTACTTTCCTATGTTGATTGGTGGTCAGTTCCAGTTTACTCTTTCCAACACCTACCCCTTCACCCCACAAGCAATTTAGTTTACGTTCAATCTAAATATGAAGCTTTATTAGTTTGGGTAATTTCAATGTTATTTATTTATAATTTCTTTTATTAATTAAACACATTTTACTAACCCTGAGCTTGAAGCCCTGTTTTCAGAAACAACACATTTACATCTATAACTGACCTGCAGTTGTCATTCTTAGCTCGTCATGTTAAGACATCGCCGAGATATTTATGACCTGTAATACATCGCCGAGATATTTATGACCTGTAAGATCGAGCCTTCGAAGGCTTTGTGCTTTAGTTCCCAGATTTTAGTGTTCATTTCCATGTAAACAGGACACTAATATCGGACTCGTAGACGCCAATTCTTCCAACAAGTCAAGTTCCTCGGGCTACAGCAGCGGAAGCAGCTCAAGTCTATACGAGAAATCTGCGAGCCTCACAAGTATTCATAAGTCTCACAGCATGGACTCGAATCTCTCCGACCAAACCTCGCTTAGCTACATAGGCAGTTCGAGCCTCAGCGATAAGACCTTTCCGAGTTATAGTAGCTCAAGTCTACATGAGAAATCTGCAAGCCTCACAAGCATACACAAGTCGCACAGTATAGACTCGGATCTCTATGACCAAAGCCATCGTAGTTACATAGGCAGTTCCAGCCTCAGTGATAAAAACTTTCCAAGGTATCGACGGTCGAGTCTTTCGGACAAGGCTTCTGTGTCGTCCAGTCTTCCGGATAGAAATTATCGGTATGATAAACCGAAAGCTTTCGGCTCGACGTCGAGCGTGTACGAGCGAAGCTTGAGCTACGACACGGGTGCAGGGAGGACGTACAAGCGAAGCAACATTTACGGAAGCGGAAGTGGGGTGGGAGTTGGTCTGAGTATCCAGGAAAAAATAACATCTGCGTCGCAGTCCCGGCCTCGGTCCAAGTCGTGGACACCACAAAGTCTTGGATATTCCAAACTGTCCCGGAAATACTAACTCTGTGTCTGTTCCTTGGACTCTGCATTAAAAGATGATTTCGAGGTTAATATGGACAGGCAAGATGTACAGAGGAAGCCTGTTGTGGAAATGCTTTGATACGATAAGGAAATTATTTTTATATAGATTGCTCAGCTGTTTGTTAACCAGGAAATACATGTTTAACTTCTGCCATTATGGCTCCTCTGTTTGCCTAGTACAGCATACAGAAATTTAATTAATAATGTAAAAAATCATAGTAATAATGCATATTTATTCTGCGCCTATTCCATGCTGTACGCATGCTCATGGAAATATGTAATACAAAGTTGAAGAATTTTCGGTAATGTTCCCAGATCTTATAATGTACATACAAAATATAGATTTTACAAATATTCACATGTACTGTTTTGTAATCATGGGAATTATATTAGCTTACGATATATGCAGAGAATGTATATCTGGTAGGATGACATGGGAATGGGAATATTCAATAATAACCCACCACCCTAAATGGCAGATTGTGTTGTATACTTCCCAGGGAGTTGAAAAGGAAAATATTAATGTAGTGCTATGAACACACCTTCGATTGTTGATTTAGTGCAGTATTCATGCACAATTTATTATATGCAGGTTAGAATATATTATTATTTGTATTTGTAATACATGAAAACAATTAAGATCAAAGCATTTCCATAATGTTTTCTCTTGCGTCCCAGTGTTGTGATTGTTATGCTTATTGCATGCTACAGCTTTTTGCCTAAATGTAGGAGCCCCAGATACACTAGTAGTTGCTAATGTTGCCTTCTGTTCTTGTATTGTACACTCCAACACTCCAACAGGAAAGATTGAGTGTTTTCCAATCTCATTAAAATTTCAATTACACGTCATTGATAAACAATCTCTCATTAAAGTGGCCCCATACCCAACCTCCTATAATTTTTAAGGAAATACATTGTCCAAACTCTGCTGCCCAACAATTCTGCCAGTAATTAAGTTTGTAATACCCATTTTGAGAGTTTGTAAGGAAGCCTGAGATTGGCTGTGATCGAATGTCAAACTGACATGATATACATATTTTGATTTGAAAGATTTACACGTTGTATTCATCAGAAAAGGATTGGAAAACAGTTGTCCAACTTACTATATCGGATCATTCAGGAATGAACAGCACTGTACAACTATCTGAAGAGCAAGTTTCTGAGATTTGATTTTAATGAGATTGCAGATGTACTGTGTTTTGTGTTTTTTAATTGGCAAGCCGAGACTTACTCTGCATGCACATGTGTGCTGTTATTTTCTGATCTGTTATTTTCTGAGCTGTTTATAGGTCCAGGTTTTTTGTTTTTTTAAAGTTTTCATTTTTTTCTCCACTTTCACAGATTTAGTTTATGAATTGCAAAAAGAAATATTGACATGCATCAGATATGTAGTTCCATTTTTACCAGCCGTTGTTTCCCCACTCCTATTCATGGAATTTGTGTTCAACTTTGTTCTTGCCTATAGTATAGCTTCCTAAGAATGTCTAACCCGGATTTTAGAATTAGAATGTGTTTTTAACATTGATTAATAATTAATTGTCATATTTCTTCAAATCAGTTTTAATGGTTTATTGGATGTATTTAGAAATATTGAAATATCTATGTCTGTCAAATATTAAACATTACTAACACATTTTGTGACTATTTGAATTAGTTATACCCGGTTACATTTAATTTTTGTATCGTCTTTTCAGTGAAGATTTGTTGGTTTCTTATTCAACTGTTGCACTAATCAATGTGTTATCTGCTTTTGTAATGTTTGCCGCATTACACACTTTCTTCATATTAAACGAAAGATTTATGTCTTAGAATTAACACTAACTCACCAGGCCTCAGTTGTATGAAACATTAATGCGTCGTTAACGTGTCATTAAACCTCCATTAACTAATGTGACGTTACGCTAGCATTGAAAGTCAATGCAGGAATAACGGCTAATCACGTCATTAGTTAATGGCAGTTTCATACAACCGGCAGCAGATCTTCAAACAAAGATGACAGCTTCGGCTTGAACAGTCCCTAAACTACATTTGTGCTATGATAAAATATTTCTTGCTCAGTTCAAGCTTCTAAAGCTTCTAGACTCACTTGACAGTTTTGCCCATCGTCTCCATTTTCTTCTGAAGGTCACTCAGCTGGTTTTCTTTCTCACGTAGCTTCTCCTGCAGCTTACTGATTTCATTCCTGAAACAGGGGAACAGCAGGAGTGAAGCTGTACACATGAACAGTGGGGCTCAAGTTGTAAACACTCGACGCTGTTGACAACACATTGGTTTTACATTGCATCATTGTCAGGTAGAACTAGCAACCAATTGTGGCAATGAAATGATCATCAACACCGTACCTATAGCGCATGACAACTATTGAGAGTAGCTCCCCTCTTACTGTTTATCATTGCTCTTCCCAGAAGCCGTCGCAAATGGGAGAAAGATTCCCGCACCGACATTAAACTCCATATTCACTCACTCACCCAGAGGTCGTGCTTTGCTGTACTGGTTGTGCAACATCATTTTTAGGACAGTCACAGGTCGCTTGAGCCTGCTTCTTCAGATCGTTCTGTAGGGTCGCCACTTGCTCCCTCAGAGACTTCTCAGCGTCCGAGTTCTGTTCAAGGATATATATCATGTGTTAAAAACCGGAAAGATACAAATCTAGAATATAAATTAACAAGCTATATCTAGGACAGGCAGAGGTATCATCACACCGTGCAAGCCACTCAATGGTAATCATTGAACAAGAATATAATTATTAGAGTTTTAAAATGGCAATTATTTGAGGAATTATTTGAACACTGCTGTTTGTGATTATTACCGTTGCCTGGGTTGCCACTTTCTTCCGCAGGGCGTTCACCTCATCCAAGTTTTTACTGTTCTCATGCTTCTCTGTGGCCAACTGCAGCAACAAGCACATCCAAGTCCATCAGTGACACGGTGCATGCAAACATATGTCATCAGAAAAATGAATCAACCCAACAAATGTTTTAATCTGCCCAAAACCTACTACTAGTTTGTGGCTCCCATTATATAGTGGCAGACATGACATTGGACAAGATGGTGAATTATTGTCAAATACAGTATGCACAGCACTATCTGGGTATGATATCTAAATATCATATGAATTTAGTCTTCATAGCAGATTTATTCTTTGCCATATATTGTACCAATTGTACCTTGTGGAAACTGCCACATCAATAAGCTGTTATTGAATGAATAAATGTGTTGTCGTACCATGTTTTCAATAAGGTTGTTAATTGAGGTCAGCTTTAGATTGTCCTCCTCCGCCTGTTCAGCTTTCACTTTCAGCTGCTTGTAGTCGATCTTCATCCGAGATGTTTCGTGTTTGGACTCGCGGAGATTACTCTCCAGGTTCATGATGATGGTGTCCTTCTCGTGCAGGTTCCGCACCATGTCTCTGTGGTGGGATTCAGACTTCTCAATCTGGAAATGTATCCGCACCACCAGGATGTATCCCATTAGCCGTCATGAGACTTAACCCTCTCCCTGCTGGATTTGGCAAAGGTACTGCTCTTCAGGGCATCTATTGTTGCCTCCAGCATGTAAAAGGGTTAATTAATTGTCCCTGTATCCAATGTCTCCTAATGATACTTTACACTTGGCTGGGCCTATTATATCTCAATGAGGTCTCCTAATGAAAATTATTACATGAGTTCACAGGCCAAGAGTGCTACCTAATGAACACCCCCATTTTTCCCTGGGTAAGTATCATTACTGCATTTCTTCCTTGGGTTTATAGGCCAAATGCCAGCTAAGGAACACAGGCCATTATGACTATTTGATTTGACAGAGATTAAGTGTAGTCATAATTAGTCAGGCAGCATAGGGGATTCCGTGCAACTTTTTTGATGAAAGCAAGCGATATGTTTTTTTTGTGTTCCTCATGCACCCTAGTTAAAGAAAACGTTTGGTACCGGGCTGAAATATAGTGCAAAGGTCACTTTTGAGCCCCAAATCCAAAATGGCCGCCAAAATCATATAA
>JAUTBZ010151726.1:0-10777 GCA_032361785.1 Lepetodrilus galriftensis
TTGCATACTTTCTCTGTACTTGCTTTGCCTTGTCTTGCATACTTTCTCTGTACTTTCTTTACCTTGTCTTGCATACTTTCTCTATACGTGCTTGAACTTGTCTTGCATACCTTATCTGTACTTGCTTTGTCTTGTTTTGCATACTCTATTTGCCTAGAACATTTTCTTTGTACTTGATTTGAGATGTTCTTTTTAACTTTCTCTGTACTTGATTATGTTTGTCTCATATATATCCTCTGTACTTGCTTTACCTTGTCTGTCATACTTTCTCTGTGCTCGCTTTACCTTGTCTTGCCTACTTTCTCTGTACTTCCTTTGCCTTGTCTTGCATGTTTTTTTTGTACTTTTTTGAACATTTGCTTTGTACATTTTTTATATATTCTTTCTTTGTACTGGATTTACTTTCTCTTCTATGACATTGTCTTGCATACTTGTTCTGTACTTGTTTTGCTTTGTCTTGCAAACTTTCTCTGTACTTGCTTGAATTGCTTGACTTCTTTTGCCTTGTCTTGTATAGTTTCTTTGTACTTGAAATACCTTTTCTGGAACATTACATTATATTAATACATGATTGAGATATTCTTGTTTACTTTGTTTGTACTTGATTTACTATGTATTG
The DNA here is from genome assembly GCA_032361785.1 of Lepetodrilus galriftensis. Lineage (NCBI taxonomy): Eukaryota > Metazoa > Mollusca > Gastropoda > Lepetellida > Lepetodrilidae > Lepetodrilus > Lepetodrilus galriftensis. The sequence goes on from JAUTBZ010151726.1 coordinate 620, forward strand.
TATAAGTTCTAGTTACTTGCTTTACGTTGTCTGGCATACTATCTATGTAATTGCTGTAACTTAACATACATATTTTCTCTGTAATTTCTTTACCTTGTCTTGCATACTTTCTCTGTACTTGCTTTATATTGTCATGCATACTTTATCTGTACTTGCTTTACGTTGTCTTTCATACTATCTCTGTAATTGCTTTACCTTATCTCATATACTTTCTCTGTAGTTGTTTTATCTTGTCTTGTATACTTTCGTTTGACTTGATTTACTTGTATTATATACTACCGTTGTACTTTCTTTACCTTGTCTTCCATATTTTCTCTATAATTGTTTTACCTTGTCTTAAATACTTTCTCTGTGCTTGCTTTATCTTGCATTCTTGCTCTGTATTTGCTTTACGTTGTCTTGCATACTTTTATTGTACTTGGTTTGCCTTCTAACTTTACCATGTCTTTCTCTGTAATTATTTTAACTTGTCTTACATAGTTTATCTGTACTTGGTTTGCCTGTACTTACTTTGCACTTGTTTCATCTTGTTTTGTATAGTTTCTGTGTACATCATTTACCTTGTCTTGAAGAATTATTGTTATATGGTTTACCTTGTCATAAATACTTTATCTGTACTTGCTTTACCTTGTCTTGCATATTTTCTCCTCTATAATTGCTTTACCTTGACTTGAATACTTTCTCTGTGCTTGCTTTATCTTGTCTTGCATACTTTCTCTGTGCTTGCTTTATCTTGCATACTTTCTCTGTACTTGCTTTACGTTGTCTTGCATACTACCTCTGTATGCAATTCTTTTAACTTGTCCTACATACTTTCTCTGTACTTGCTTTACCTTGTCCTACATACTATATATGTGCTTGCTTTACTTTACCCTGAGATTACGAAACCTTATGAGTACGAGTTCATGCTCAAGCTCAAAATTTACATCACGTTTTATGAACAAAATTCTGAGTTGAGTTTGATTTACTTGAAAACAATCTTGCAAACAATCTTTCAAACAATCTTCGTACTTGCTTTATTAATCTTGCATATTTTCTCTGTACTTGCTTTACTTTGTACTTGCTTTACCTTGTCTTGCATACTTGATATATCTTGTCTTGATTATTCTCTTTGTACGTGATATTTTATCTGTACTTACTTTACCTTGTGTTGTCTGTACTTGCTTCACCTTGTCTTTCACACTTTCTTTGAACTTGATATACCTTGCCTTGAACATTTTCTTTGTACGTGTTTGATATATTCTTGTTTACTTTCTTTGTAGTTGATTTACGTTGTCTTGTATACATCCTCTGTACTTGCTTTATCGTGTCTGTCATACTTTCTCTGTGATTGCTTTACCTTGTCTTGCACACTTTATCTGTACTTGCTTTACACTGTACTTGCTTTACCTTGTCTTGAACATTTGCTTTGTACGTGTTTGAGATATTCTTCTTTACTTTCTTTGTACTTGATTTAGTTTGCTTGTATACATACTCTGTACTTGCTTTACCTTGTCTTGCATGCTTTCTTTATACTTGCTTTACCTTGTCTTGAACATTTTCCTTGTACTTGATTGAGATATGTTTGCTTACTTTCTCTGTACTCGCTTTTCCTTGCCTGGCAAACCTTCTCTGAACTTGCTTTTCTTTGTCTTGCATACTTTATCTTACTTGCTTTACCTTGTACTTGCTTTACTTTGTCTTGCTTACTTCCTTTGTTCTTGATATACTAACATTATACTTGTTTTACTTGCTCTGTACTTGCTTTACTTTTACTTTGTATTGTATACTTTCCGTTTATTTTCTTTCCTTTGTCCTGCATACATCATCGATGCTTAATTCAACTGGTCGTATGTACTTTCTTGATAAGTGTTTCATTTTGCCTGCTATACTTTCTCCATACTTCACCTTGTATAGGCTATATATCAACTATGCTTGATTCACCTTGTCTGTTATTCCTCCTTGATATTTGATTCATCTTGTCCTGCATGTTTTATTTTTACTTGATTTACCTTGTCTTGCATACTTTCGTTAAACTGCATTTACATTATCGATGCTTAATTTACATTTTCTTGCATACTGTCTTTGTACTTCATTTACTGGTCTGCCGGTATGTAAGAATACCTTCCCGTATCACCTTCAAGTTTTTATTCTATTTTTTTTTAGGGAAATGGGTGTGATGGTAGTAGATGGTGGTTGCCGTGTCTGCTATGTTGTTCATGTTATAAGACTAGCATGAAGCCCATTTGTGCTGTATTACTCGTTTCCACTGACCACAACCATTTTCCACAATCAAGATATCTGTGCATGGTTTAAGTTATTAGAACGTCTCCTGTTGTTCACAGCGCGCTCTCGATGTTATAAGCCAAGAACTGTCAGATGTAACTAGCCACGTACTTCCGGTTAGTTCCGGGAGTCGGCGCCCTACTTCTGACTGGAATTCACATCCCGACACGAAGACGAACGCTCGCGGATGTCAACGTAATAGGTCTTTTGAAGGGTGTCGCATCGGTTTGATGTGATTTCCTATGCAACCGACTATGCCAAGTCTTAGGATCAATATTCTGGTTATCCTCTTTGGAGAGTTTCTGGTTTACACAGTTACATGTGAACTTGTGCTACAAAATTAAAAGAAGAATTATATTCCTGAAGCTTTAAAAATATGTTCTTTATGCACTTGTCCCATAACATTATTTGTATTAAATAATTACATAGTAAAAAGTATGATTTGGCCTAGTAATCGTGATCAATTCAAAACTGTCAAACGTACAACACTATATTCGGTTTTATATAGCAGATGCATGAAATATAATAACTGTTATTTAAGTGCCTTCACGGATACATGAAACTCGTAATTTAACTTGATTCCGGGTTTAACGTAAATATCAAATAAATAGACTAATACAATTAATGTCTCGCAACATGAGTATAAATCTACATTTGACATTTACCATTTGTCATATTTTACGAGTCTATTATATAATATATTGACATCGAGATAAATGTCAGTCGTACTGCCACACGGTTAAAATTAGATTTAACTTTGCTAAATAAGAAACAGATACATATGATAGATAAACTGTCGTCAAGGATTGTCCGACATATCACGTAATACATACCCTCCGTAGGCGTAGATCTAACCCAACCTGGGTTAATTGAGACCCAATTGCTGCACGTGGCATCTTTAGCTGGCTTCCCCAGGAAAACTGTATAAGGAATCTTCTACGAAATGTGATGTTAAGGAATCTGCAACGGAATGTGATGTTAAGGAATCTGCTACGAAATGTGATGTTAAGGAATCTGCTACGGAATGGCATTTTAAGGAATCTGATACGGAAAAGGATGTTAAGGAATCTGCTACGGGATGTGATGTCAAGAAATATGCTACGGAATGGGATGTCAATAAATCAGTTACGGAATGGGATTTCAAGGAATCTGCTACGGAATGGGATGTCAAGAAATCAGCGACGGAACGGGATTTCACGGAATCTGCTACGGAATTAGATGTTAGTGATAAAGATGTCGTTGAAGCTCCATTTATAATGCATGCAAAGGAAAAACTGGATATACTATGTTTTATTTTTCAGCCTGATATACTCCTATAATATACAAGCAGTATAACACGTTATTTGTTCAATTAAGTTGTCAATTTGCACCTGTAATATTAGTACAGAGCATGTATGTAGTGTACATATCTACGTAGAATATCAAAATCGGTTAATGATCATCACATTCCATGTATCCAAAATATCGCCCAAACAGTAATTCCGAGCCATGAGGGCATGCCCAAAGCAAGCATTATTTCGGCCATATTTACCGTCATGTCTCCAGAGAGTATTTCCGCTTCCGGGAAGTACCCACTGGGGTGAAAGCGTGGACAGAATATCAAGATAGATTAGCGCGGGCAGACTTTGATTGTCAAGGTCATTGTGCCACAGGCAAAGGCAACAAGACCGAGTGCATGACATGTTTTAAATCATAGCGAATCCTAATGATCGTGTTATACTCGGAGATTGTTCATGTAAATTGACCTCCTATAGAAGTAGGCCTACTCTAATTCTTTGAGCTACAGCTATATAATTCCATACACTCCTGGCAGTGGAGATCAAACTCCACCTACTGTGTATAAGCTCCGAGGACTCGCAAGATGAAGTGGTTTACCTATGTTATAAGACTATGCAACTGTAATAGTATACAACACAAGAACACAAGAACACAAGAACACAGTTGAGTTCTGAAAGAACAATTGGATGTTTTCTGAAGACAGTGCCAGTGGCTTTCTTACAGAACAATTGGGTTCTTGCAGAAGGTAGCGACGTTTTTACATGTAGAGTACGAGGAATTCATATACGACAGTGACAGGAGAAAGAGGTGTTCATAAAGAAGGCATTAGGCATGGCAACCATTCAACTCCTGATAGTTTGCGGTGTTAGCGCTCACTTTTATAGCCGCTTCATTTAATATTCGCGAGATTTCGTTTTGGAATAGTTTTTCTTGTTGCCAGTGATTCCATATATATTTCACTCGATAAAGTCGAGCAAAGAAAACATACGGTAGGCCTATATGTTTCTCTCAATAACATCTAGGCTACATGTAATCTGTATACAATGAATTAAGTTACAACTCTCTCAGTGCTATAATCATTCTCAAATTACTAAGACCACACTGGAAGAATATGGTATGTAATGCCTTATAAATACGCATTTAGTTAAAATCGGAATGAACACGTTAATTAATATGCAACAAAGTATGTGAGGATGGTTCATCAGGTCAGCCGAGCACGTGATCTGACTCCAAGTATTACCAATGTATTTTATTATCATCATCGTCATCATCATCATCATTATTATTATTATCATTATTGTATTACTGGTACGTCGTGAACCTCTTTAAGCTGGCATGTCTAGCTGACTTCCGGTAGTTTCACTGGAGCCACCTTCTACACATTATCCTCAAAATATGTTATTGGGAAACCTGTGGTCCAAACTAATTTGACCTACAGTCGTTGTTCACAGTTGCCATGGCACCAGCTAGACCAGGGTCAACTAATTATCGGTTGATTAAAGGGACTCTGTCGCTGATGAAGTCGGAGGATTTCAACACACCGTATTCAGAAGTTTGACAGTCAAAGCGTGAGATATTGAGGTCATTTTCAAGGACGTTTCTGGGATAGTGGAAATTGTGTACTAAAGTACACCAGAGTTGACATGCAACTCAGTGCGGATTCGTAATTACTACAAAGAACACATCTTGCCAATATTGTTTATTATTTTATTCAATTCGGCTAGGCTATATAATATTTTCAGATATTCTGTTATTGCTTTTATTGCTGAAATTCGATATATTTCGTTCATTGAACATTAAAAAGGCGATACATTCTACTTCAACCTCAGTCCAAATAACAAGACATCAACTGGAATTGCTTTGCTGTCTCGTTTACATCAATAGACTTAATAAGAAAAGAAAAAACGTTCAAAATTTATATATTGAATTTGAACTATTTTATTTCTTCAAAACCTTCCAAACTACTTTGTGCGAAGTGTCATTTTTCACTTTATAGCAAGATTATGTCTCCTTATGACTGTTGTTTTCATATTAATTCCAAGTTACTAGTATCTTTGAAGTATCGTTGAAGCAGAAGAAAGTATTAATAATAATGTGTCTCTACGAGTTGATGAAGATTGCTTTCAATTTGTAATATGACTCCTATAATTATATATATGATTTCGTGGGATGCCTTTGGACTGTTAATGCATTTACACGCATTTATCATAGCAATATTTCTGATCTCATACGTCAATATGACTTAGAAAGCGAATAAGAGAAAGCAATAACAGAGACATGTAAAGCCATGTTCATTAATTGTACGGGGAAATGTATTAGAGCCAATAGTATAACAATAGCCAATGTCGTATCAACCTTATCTACGGCGACACTGAATCATGTCCGCTATTTAATATCACATCACTATGTAGCGGATTTTATTCTGAGCAGACATATCCAATGGCATATATGTCTACAGTATGTCAAGAAGTTTCGTGGCTAATTCATTTTCATGCGAAATTATCTAATCAATTATAAGGTAAATTTTGGTCCGATTTGACTTATAAAAGTAAAGACGAATCAAATATGTAGCTATTCTTATTAGACTACTCTAGTTTGTTAACATCTTATTAACTTTTCATTGTCATATTTACTTAACTGACTTTGTCATTAAATATACAGCCTGTCACTTTTGTTTATAATTACATTACACATTTGGTGATTTAATTCAGACATAAGGACGAATTATTGAAGGGATTCTCCACGTCTTGTCTCCATATATAATATAAGATACCGGTCGTTTATAATTTCAATGGCTGATGTCGACTTGATAGGATTGTGAGCAACAATGAATGTTAAAAACTTTGACTTCATCATCCAATAGGCTACTAAATCTTTTTCTCGCCTATTACCTACTAAATAGTTTGCCCGTCGAACACTGAATAACAAATGGCATGTAGGCCTACCTAAACAAATATGTATTATTTGCAGAACAATATGTGTGTGTGATGTCATCATGAGAATACTAAACTAAACTGTGTATGCCTAGGGGCCTACATATGGATTACCATATAGACTACCCACGTACAATTAATAGTAATGTTTAGCCTACTTGTAGAAAATTTACATTCTTTGCATCAATACTATGCTATAATCTGCCAACGTGACTCCTCAGCATGAAATAACGTTGACTGTCAAGAAAACTCCGGATTTATTTTTATCTCGTGGTTTAATTCATCAAATACATACGTTCTGGTATCACGACATATCCATGCAGATCCAAGTCGAGGCTAAAACTGGTTCCCCTAGAGGTCATGAAAAGGGTCAATTAATTAGTCTCAACATCAACGAGACGGATCCCAGCTTCGTATCTGTCGTGAATATTTCAAAGTGGACAACGTCAACGTGAACACATATATAGCAATTACTAGAACATGCACGTAGACGTGATGCCATGCATGTGATATGTCGCATCTGATTAATATAACGTGTCAAATTAGAAGCAAATTAGTCCATGTGGACCTTTAATTAATACCAGCGGTATTCGTACCGTCATCACGAATAGCCATTGGTTTGGCTCACATAGATCTAAACACTTTGCTTATATTCATCTTGTCAGCATTGGGGGGAATGTTCGCCATAATGTATTATTTATATTTATTTTAAACAACAATTATTAAGGAATCTAATACTGGTTACTAGTATCGCCTGTAGCGCTTGGAACTGCGTTCGTAATTGATTTGGATTGTGGCATATTTTAAATAGAGAACACCTACTAATTACTAATAGATCATAATTGGAGCAATAATTGTATTGTATTTAAATTTAACACCAATTAGCTTCAACATTTGCCAAATTTGCTAAATGACATATGGGGGTGTGGGGGGTGTGATCACGTGTCTAAACAATAATAGGCTTCCATACTTATCTTCATAATATATATAGGACTCAAATGAATAGTAACTCGATAGTCCTCATTTAAGGTAGTCTAGAAACCTAGATGTCTACGTGCATCGTGTCTATAGCAGCTCTATATATGCGGCTATCAAAAGCTTTATGAAGACAAAACACCTTCTATATTTAAGGCAGTTAATATTATAGGTTTTCATCACGTAGACAACTAGCTTCAGGGACACACCTTCTTTAATATTTAGCTTTAGGACAGACAGCTTTGTACCAGATTTAAGTTCGATTCGTGTGTGAAGTTAGGAACTAATCTTATAACCATAAAGAGATAAATTTCTGAGATAGCTGAAAATAGTCACGCCTCAAATCTGTACGTAGGCCTATAGGGCCTACTGTTGTGGGTGACTGACAAGATTAACTATCTAGATCTAACAGTTACTTACCATTCACCTTTTTGTGGTGCGGGACTTTCTTCTGTGCCAAGCCCTTTTATGTATCCGCTGCCATACCCTGGAGGAAATGGAGACAATGTCATTGGCGTCAAAGTTGTCCAAAACCTGCTCCATTGTCCTGAGATTGCTCAAAGACGCAAATCTTCCAAACTGAGTTTCTGACTTCCATCGTATGTCAACCGGATGCTGTTCTACTTTGCTTTATGGTAAGGTAAAGCAGAGTAGAACCGGATGCCGTCACGCACGACGGCTTCCCTGTGTCTTGCTTGCGGACGTCTTTTGCAGATCATGCAATGTCGTCCTAGTGACGACAATCAGACGGATGGATTGTGACGTCATGCCCATTGTCTACGTTGCCCATTGTCACAGTTGTGTCTTTTATAACCTTTGAACCTTTCGACATTTTTATAAATGACAAATCGTGTGGATGCAAATCAAGAGTTATATATACTTTATATTATGTTTATCAGTTACTAGTATTATATTCGATCCTAAATGTGTAGGCCTACTGTTTAAGGACCTATTATCGCCTAAATTTTGAGCGTTTTCCTGGATATTTTTCTTAATACGTAGATCTACAGTAACTATAGTATACCTACTGTGGCCCATGTATAGTTATTATTATAACCTTATATTCAAAGTTATCTGCGCCGCTTAGGTTACAGCACGAGCGACGGCAGAAAACAATACCGGTACATGGTAAAAATAGGCCTTTTAATGCAACTGGCAGTACCAATTTTGGCAATTATCGCTCCCATAAAACAAGACGGAAATAATTTATTTTTAAATTGGTATGTACGAATATATAAACTAATGCATGCTAGGGTGTTACAAAATGTGATGCACCTATCATTAAAACGTATGATTCCTTTTTCCTAGTCTTATTTTTGTATGGATATTTTGAAGCGATCTCAAGGGAAAACAAAGACTGCTATAATTGTGTACATCGTGTAAATATGCATACTTTTCTTGGATTATTGGGATACGGTCGACAGCCAACGGCGTTTTAAATGGTTTAACGCTACTTGTATATATATATATCTTCACATAAAGCTATCGATAGTAGGCTAGGTTTACATGTAGTCCTAAACACAAAGTTGTCACCACGACACCAACATCGACAGGCTAATATTCATACTATTTGGTACCATTTAAATATTCTTGAAAGGTTGCTATCCATGGAACTTAGTTGTGGCATACAGTATAGCATCATCTCACACCAGGGATACTGTATTACTGAAGTGTGAACGTAATTAAAGGTGCCCCTGTGGTGCGAGGATGACAGTATAGGTACTATACCGGTAAATCATAATTGCATCACAGAGTTTATAATCAATAACATGTTAATCTCGATTCATTGACATCATTATTTCGTGTACGAATTTTAGACACATTTATAAATTGACAACACCGGCCAATATTTACAACAATCTATAAGATCCACACATTCTGATCACATACACTTGTCATCCGGGGCACATAACTTGTAGGATCCAATCATCGTACGTCTCGTTCTAGGGCACTTTGACAGTCATAAGAGCAATCAGCAGGCACAGTGAAGCAATAGGCGATGACAGTTTTAATTACTTCATAGTGAGTGTATATGTGGCAGCGAATTGGGTGGGTATAGGTGGGAATGAAAGACCGCTGTTCAACATATATATGTGCAGTCGTGATCATGCCTGCTCATTTCTCTGTCTCTGTTTCTCTTCTATGTCTCTGTCTGTCTATCTGTCTATATCTCTCTCTCTTCTCTCTCTCTCTCTCTCTCTCTCTCTGTTTGTTTCCCTCTCTGTGTGTTTTTTTGCCTGTGTTTGTGTTTGTTTGCCTCTGTGTGTGTTTGTTTGCCTGTGTGTGTGTGTCTCTAAATTTCTAGTTCTCTGTCTGTCTGTCTCTCTATGTCTGTCTCTCTCTATGTCTGTCTCTCTCTGTGTCTGTCTGTCTGTGTCTGTCTCTCTCTCTCTCTCTCTCTCTCTCTCTCTCTCTCTCTCTCTCTCTCTCTCTCTCCACCTCTCCATCCGAAAGAATTCAATACGCAGTATAAGTCAATTGTACAAGAGTTTGTTTTATACTCTGTGGTGTTGTATACAGTATTGATGTTGAGCTGTTAGGCCTACGTTACTGCATGACATGTATATTTTTACATTGATGTCTAAAGTGAATGTCTAGCATCGTGTTGCCATCGTTTATTAAACAGTGGTATAAAACTATAATGAGCATATGTAAGTGTGAGATTTACGCCCTAGCCCTAAGAGGTAGAGTGTGTGTGTGTGTGGGG
>JAUTBZ010151737.1:0-11664 GCA_032361785.1 Lepetodrilus galriftensis
TCTCTCTCTCTCTCTCTCTCTCTCTCTCTCTCTCTCTCTCTCTCTCTCTCTCTCTCTCTCTCTCTCTCTCTTACGAGGTACTTGTATATCATATTGTTTTATTTCTATTTATCCTTTTTTTTTCTCACTGAGGTATTTTAAAATGTAAACATATTTCCCTCTGCTTCATTGTTCAGATGTAGATTCTTAGTCCAACACCTTATTTTAAAAATGCAAATAAATTAAATTGCTATTCATTCTTCTAATGATTAATAATACGAATTTATCTTAATTCTGAATATAGAACATATTGAAGTTTTCCTATTTAAGAAATTTGAATCATGTTTTATATTTTCCAGACCGGCTACAAACAGAAGTCTGTGCATTATCAGATGAACGAGAGAGATCAGAGGTGAGCATGAGGATAAAGGGGAGATAATTCAAAGCTTGAAGACTAACCTGTAAAAGTTGCTTACCGTATATTTTCCTAACCAACTACTTTTGTTGCAATTATGACTGATCCACATAGACATTTGAGAAGAATACAAAGAAATTTACTTGCAACACAATGGTATTTAAAAATTGTATGTGTTTCCATTGTTAAAAAGTTGTTATGATCTTATATTATATTAAGTGGATCGTAATGCTATTTTTTCATGTTTGCTGGAGTAGCCTGGAGAATCAGGGGAGGTAACTGAGTATCCCATGATTTATTATTGTACTAGTCTGTTACCGTATAGTACCTCAACTAATCTATGTATTCAATTATATTAGTTTCAATGAGTTTGTGATTCTTCTATTGTGTAGGAATTAGAAAAAGTCAACCAAGAATTGGAAAAAGAGAGGAAAAAGCTTGAGGAGTTTACGGAAGACATTCGAGAAGAGTACGACAAAATCAAAGAGTATGTAGATGATTACCGTTACCTATTACAGTGCTCCATTGATATAATGCTGAAGGGGTCCATGACACCCACGTTATATCAACAAATATAATTGGAGAAAGAGAAACAAAAAAAAATTATTTTTTACATGGGGTCCACGTTGGTCCCCGCGTTGTATCCGAATCCGCGGTGCATCGAAAGGCGTTATATCGAGGGAGCACTGTATATTCCATGAACCTTGGCTAACTGCATGTTTACTGCATCTACTGACAAATTTCATGAACTATAAATGATGCTGATATAATATGCCTTTGTTCTAGAAGTGATATGCCCTATCTGTTGTGTATAACCAACAAAACTATATTGCAGATAATACTATGAATGTATTTACAATGTCCGTATTTTTCTAAGATGTCTAAGATTCTAATATTCTAATAATCTTCCTCCAAGAAAGATACACACCTTGCACACATTGGTTGAGGTGTAATATTATAGGATGTCTTCCATTGTGTGTTCTCAGTGAGCTGGAGGAAACCATGGAAACGATGAGAATGTTGGACGATGACAGAAAACAACTATCTGATACTCTCAGTGAACAATACGAACAGTTAACAGTATGTTTTTCTATACTTTTCTATACTTTACTTTTCCATATTTTTCGGGGGTTTTCTATATGGATGTGTGCCACAATTTTCACAATTTTATAAATCGTTTGGTGAACATTGTTATTGGATTTGTGTTTAGATTTCAGTCTTATCATTTGAGTCAACAGCAATATGTGAAATAATCTTGAAAGCAGCTTTAAGCTTCTAAAACGTACACAAAATATAATATGATGAACAATTTGTCAATTTGGAACCTAAAAAGGCACATTTTGACTTGCGCAAGACAGACGTGTTAAAAAATGGCATGTATCTGGACTAACATATGTCCGACGTACAGGGGCAAGTAAAATTGCACTACAAGCAACCTACTTTTTAACATTTATCACCTTTGGTGCTTTTGCAACTTGCCCTGACTTGCTCTGCGGGCAAGTAAGCCTGGAGCCCTGCTTAGGGATTGATGCACATACGGTCAGTTTTGCAGCGGCTATCCTCTTGGGTCATCAGTACCAGTGGATGCTGACAGGTTTCTGCTGGCAGGTACATGCGTTGACTGTGTTCACAGATGCTGGCCAAAGAGAAGACGTCCATTGAGCAGGAGATGGAGCAGAGGGAGGAGGTCACGTCACAGCTCAGCAAGGAGAAGCAGAACTTGTCTCAGGCCACCACACAGCTCAGCAACAAACTGATGGAGATCGAGAAGAAAACTCAGATGTTGCTTCAGGAGAAGGCAGATGCCGAAGCCAGGTCAGGGGTCGATCTTAACACTAGCCCAAACCCTTTCTCGTAATGTTAATGATATCCCTAAAAGGACTAGTAGAAATTTATAGTTTTTGTAACAAATTTGTTATTTGAGTCATTATTCGGGAGAGTAGCTTTGAAAGGTAAACTTCTATCTCTGCAGGTTGGTGTGGACAGATTTAGTAGACGTGTAGGGGGCGGGTGGTAACGCAGTGATAGAATATTGCACCCAAAGGTTCCATGTTCAAATCCCGGGATCAGTGTTCGCGAAAGTTACCTTTCTGCTGCGATATTGATAGAATGCGCGGGCTGTAGAGTGTAAATGCAGATAGCATCCTTGGTCTGTCGGTACCATCGTGGCAAATGGGTGAAAGATTCCTGCAGCCACGTTCATATTCACTCACTCGCTCACTGTCAGTATCAGTCTGTGTTTGCAGGTTTACTGCAACATTCAGCGGGTTTCCTCCAGCCCTAAACTGACAAGTCATGATATTAGTAAAAGAATCTTGAAAGCGACTCTAAATCCCAGTTCAAATCAGCGTGACCGTTCCTACCTACAGGTTACAGGAAAATACAGAGAAAGCCTCCCAGTTGGAGGAGGAAAAGGAAAACTTCTGTGAGCACGCTGAAGAGCTCCAGTCAACAATAAAGGTATATTACACACGTGTTTGACTATGAATGGGGTGTGTTTGTTCTAAACTTCCTCTATTTAACCCTCTCCTTGCTGAAGGCAGTGCTTTTGCCTAATCCATCAGGGAGAGGGTTAAGGAACGTGGATTAAATATTTTGTTGTACGGAAGTATTGAGGGCATACATTTGAATGTGAATACATATTAATGTTAAGTGTTTTTTTCCTATTTTTCAGGATTTAGTTACCCAGAAAGAGATTACAGAGAAGGAGCTTCGGGTAAGTGGATTTATTTTTCATTTTAATGTCCGGTCATTTTTTGTCCACATTATATTTATATATTTTTCATATTTGTTCATGTAATGTTTAAAATATAGATATGTGATTAAAGCACTATGAAAAGCTATTACACTTGTCCTATTGGAAATTGATTTTTCTTTAAAAACAGTGGTTGCCTATGGGTGAGATATTCCCGCTGCGACATTAATTCATTCATTCTTTTTTTTAAATGTTATTTGGAATGCTTGGGTTCGATTTAAATTTTGTTATGAATTTTTTTTACGGTTAAATTTATAGGTTACATTTTTTTCTTTCTATGCCTCTATTGCATTTGAAAAGATGCATTTTCAATAACACAAATAGAAGCAAGACAAAACAATCCGGAATATTAAACAAATGTAGCATGTGATTTTATTCATTTGTCCATACTTTACCATAATCAGATTTTCCCTCCGTTTACATTGTGCTGTAAATTGTGTCACTGCAGACTGAGATCAAGGCGCGGATAGCTGCCGAGGTCAAGCTGCGCGAGGCCGAGGCATCACTTCAGAGTCTGGAACGGGTGGTGGCCGACGAGAACTCCCACCTACAGACCGACGTCAAGGCGGAGATGACCGTCAGTGTCAGGAAACTCAAACGTACGATTTGTCCTTTGTCCTGTGGGCAAGATCCTATGATATATGTATTGGGTCTTTTGAAATTCTACCGAAATAAATATAGTACCGTATTAGCTTTGACATTGCTACGGTTGGAGTAAATGTTACCTTAGAGTTAGAGCCCAATATTAATCCCATAGACCGTATTTGAATATTAAGTGACATGGGAGGTTTAGCATCAAGATGTGAGTACGATGGAACAACTGAAGTGTTTGGCCCACCAGAAAAGCTTAAAATAACATTGTATGACAAATCATTTTATTTACCTGTTAATTATTTGTGAAGAAATTGCATGTCAGTAAGCCATTGAAATAAAATAAAACAGTAATTTCATAATTAGTTTGTATACTTGAACAATCAGGCTTAATTTGTCCTTTGTCCTGTGGGCAAGATGCTATGATATATGTATTGGGTCTTTTGAAATTCTACCGAAATAAATATAGTACCATATTAATAGTGTACACATTTGCATATGCCTTGAGGGACAGGTGTAAACTACTTCCCTATTATAATTTTGGCATCATATCTACTTGGGGAAGGAAAGGGAGGGGTTCCTTTTGTTCCTTTTCAGTCAAAAACAACAATATATCCCTGTCAATCATAAAAACAAGTTTGGTACCCATTTTAAAATTATTTTTTTTAAACAATATTTATTTGAAAACTTCCGGGATTCATGAACAGCCAACTAAATGACTATCTGAACATGTCTTCCGGATACCCATTTCAACTATAAAGTATTATTGTTATTGAGCTGCTGTGAATGTTCGTCTCTGTAGTACTTTATCAGGCTTTGATTTGGTGTTTGTGCACAGAATTCTTCGAAGATTTAGCAATTGAATCTAAGCTCTCGGCTGATCAACCAATCATCATGAAGCATGCAGTATGCGCTAGAAAGACGATGGCCAGGCGAGCGAAGACGCTAAAATTCACCAATAGGAAAAGAGCTAGCAGTAAGTATTTGACTCTGCGACAAATATAAACATTCCCATGTGATAGATGTATACCATTCTGAGCAAAATTAAATTGCACCCAACACACAATCACAAATAATGTTTTATATATTATTTAAAAAATTTAAATTCTGAGATATTACTAGATCTAGTTGACTATGTACAGTGGACTAATTATTTTTCAGATTTATCATTTATCAGAGATATAAATGTATTTCCAAAATAAAAGTATTAAATGGTATTGTTTGTCAGGAGTATACATTTAGTTGTTTATTTAAATAGGAACAACAAAACTTAAAATGAAAATGTCCTCTATAAATGTCAATATTTTGCGAAATATATGAACACAAAATGTTTGTTGGTTGGAATATGTTCCTTGTTGATTTATGTGGGAGATATTCCCGCTGTGACAGAAAGCACTAATTCATTCATTCCTTGTTGATTTAGTTCCTGGTACTCAAGTATAATAATAGTGTACACATTTGCATATGACTTGAGGGACAGGTGTAAACTACTTCCCTATTATTTAGCTGGCAGGCCTATCAATATCATGATGACAAGAAAATAATTAACATCACCATCAAATATGTCATCTAAAAAATTAAAAATTAAAATAATATTAACTCCTCCACCAGTTTTCAAATTTAAATCCCTAAGAATCAAATAAATTAATTTATGCAGCCTTTAAAACTAAATACTTGTCAAAAACCCACATTAGTCAAAGCTTTGCAGATCTCGTGTTTCAATATTACTTGGTTACGGTACTTACTATTAACACCAGTATCGTCATGCCGCTTTCACTGGAATCCTCGCTATATGCTTTCATATTGTCATATATATTTCCTTTCCATTAATAGATCTATTAAACTATACTAGATTAGAAGTAATTTATTAATCATATGGGGCCCCATTCCACAGAACTATAGTAACAAATATGAGAGTTGCAACTCCTATACGCGTTAACATGGCGTTGCTACAGAGTTACAACTCTCGTACTACGATTGTTCCGTCGAACAGAGCCCATATCGTTAAATTATTTTTTGGTTTTATGGCTCTAATATAATAATAATGTGTTAACTCTTTCAAATCCTCTTCTCTTAGATTATCCACTGGAGTATTGCTTAATTTCTGTTAACCCTTTATCTCTCATTTTCAGGATGTATTTTAGTGGAATATTACCTTTAATTGCTTTAACCCATTATCTCTCAATATCAGGGTCATTGTCAGTACCAGTGTGCGGTTCTCTGCTGTATAACATTATGACAATATAGGTACGGTAATTTACAACATCTGTCTCGGCTACTAATATTTGCATACCAACTTTCAATCTGCACATTTTACCACTGTTTAGTAGTGGGCAGTCTGCCAGATTTCGGCACCGTCAACACCACTAACATTGAAGGAAGTGGGAGTAAAAGGTTCATGGCTATCCCTGCTGGGTGAAAGAGCATTACTACCGGGATCCTAACATAACATACTTACCGTTCGAAATTTACAATCATAACATTTGGGTGAAAGATCCCCACACAGCAGTAATACTTTTTTTATGTCTATTAATATTTTTTTCATCAAAGAATATTTTGTTTACCGCCCAAATATTTTGATGCCAGTATAACTCTCTTTGTATTATGTATTTGCAAAGATCTCGTACCACTCATCGAGTGCAAATACAAGCCCATACGTATATTTCAAAATGAAAGCAGTCGAGCCAGAATTAGGACGCTCTTACATAATTATTAAATTTTCATATTTTTACAACGTTTTCATTTCTAATAATCCTATCCTATTCCATTTCTATCTTCATTGCCTATGGGTGAAATATTCCCGCTGTGACATAAAGCATTCATTCATTCAGTACCATTTCTATCGTCACATATGGGTGAGAAAATCCTGCTGCGACGTAAAACAATACCTCACTCATTATTCCATTTCTACTATTTTAATAAATATTTGCAGTTCTCTCTATCTTTACTTTTAACCAGCTTTTCTGATTGTATTTAAGGTACGCTTATATCTGAGATTTAGCATGATGTAATATAATATTTTTTGAACTAGCTAATCTAGCTGAAAGTCCGACGGCTCACCAATTGGTCTGTGTTAGCATTTGCTCTTGTTAATATCAGACGCTCTTCAACTGGCTGCTGCTTAGTCGATGTTTAACAGTTCCGTCAAGTGCAATTGTTGGATGAACTTGTTCTGTACTTAGCTGCTGTTTTAATTGCTGTTGCAGCCAATAGACTTCATTATTTGTCTGTTTTTACGTATTTGAAACATGTTATGTATTTAATATTATGTGATCGTGGAATGTTTTCTGGTCTCATTTGAATGCTTAGAATATGTTTTAAAATACATCAGCATTATTTTATTTTTTAAACACATAAAACTATGACAACTACATATATAAATCTGAAACATGTATTAGAATTTATCAGATTTTTATATAATAATTTCATTCCGATACCTTCCTTTCTAACAAATTTACTTCTTTGTTTGTTCGTCACGTATGGGTAAAAGATTCCCACTGTGACGCAAAATAATAATTCACTCACAATCTTTCCAGCATCATTGTTTACAAAGTGGCTTGTTTAAAAGTCTATCACAACAACCCTATCATAAGGAAATTATTACGTCAATTATTAAGATTATAAGTTTGTACGTACACAGTTCGCATCATACACGTGTTAATTACCACTGGCCGTTGACGTTGTTTTGTGTGTGACAGTCTTTCAGGTCTTGTTCTGACAGCGGACTTCGTAGGTACTACCATCATTGATTGATCCGGTTGGACAAAATGCATGCTATACAATTATTTACCATTCATCATCGTCAGTTAAAACTATCCGTATTTGTTTCCCATATTTAGACATCACACGTTGTGACCATACTCTCAGTCAAACATTTTCGTTTTAGATATATAATTGTGATTTTCAATTTATAAAATTGCGTCGATTTAAAGATTAATTCATTTTGTCAGGTTTTAGAAAATTAAATAGAAAAATCTAATAACTGTGTTTAGTATCTTTGTCTATGGGTACTGAATGCACAGTTTATTGATTCGACTAAAAGAAAATTTTGACTGAGAGTTATCACCAATAATTATTTGGTATTTATTATTAAAATGTGTTTTGAAGCACATTGAATGCAAATATACTTACGGTCAAGGTACCCAGGGTATATTTGTGTTAAAAAGTCATACAAGACATAATCACCAAATTATCATGTTAAAAAAAGCTAACCCTATTTAACAAGCAAAATTCCCTTTAACTACTTTTAACAATGGCTTCAGAACACGAGAAATATTACATTTTCTTGGTTTTTTATTTTTTATTTTCTCAAATTAAAAAAAATAAATTCTTTTATAATTATAGAATTAGTAATCTCTTTTGGGGCGGTTTTCATCGAGTAGAAATCTACGCCATTATATCTATATATACATGTAGTTTTTATTCATAAACAAAGATCTTTACAAAGGAAAGTGCCAACTACATGAATTAGTGTTTTTACTCAGCATTAGTGTCACATCATGCATGACCGTGGCACATTTATCATCAAATCTATGTAAGAAATACACAAACATTTGCATGATGATTGAACCAACGTTCGTATTTAGTTGTGTGTTGGTGTCGCTGTACACATTCTGTTGTAGCTCACTTAGTCAAAAACACAAATGAGCTGATTTGTGAATGTGATGGTCTGTTTTTCCCCAACGTCCATAAAGAATAATGTATTTGAAACCACTGAGCCAATGAATTTAAAAACTCTAAAGATTGTCCTAGCAATCCAATCCAATGTTAAATAGGTTATTATGACGAGCATATGTTGAAATCCAACTTGTTTTAGACTTTAGTTCAAGATATTTTAAAATATTTTGATAACAACGTAAACCATGAAAATATCTGTAGACTATATTTATCATGAACATTATTGCGCTGTTGCTAGTGATGGTTGATATGAATGATGCCTGAATGATGATGTTTTCAGTTGATTTCATTATAGGATATCGTAAGCTGTCAGTCGGTGCTTAGCACTTTTATATGTTTGACCAGTTTATGTCATCAGATCTTTAATGAATCCTAGGCTATCGCCTGTCTACTTAGTCCCTTTACTAAACAAGCTATATTGTAGCAGTGTCGGACTGTACACCTGTAGGGTTGGGTTTGAATCCTGTGCCATGGCACCACCTCCACGGAGCAGAACAGTTTCTTATTATTGGGCAAGATTGGAATACAATGATACAGAAACACTAACTCATTATTTGGTGTTTTATTCACTGTATAGTGGTGTAGCGCATGGTAGAATCTCATGTGCTACACGTAATGCAGAATGACACTGTTGTCCTAAAAGATGTAGTCCTGGATTGGTGCATTGCTGTAAATACGAGAGACATTGGCGTCTCATTGTCTCGTTTTGTCTCAGTCAGTGAACTGTGTGCATGATTGGTTGAGCACTCTATCTCATGAACTTTGGTGTGTGTGTGCGTGTGCGTGTGCATGCGTTGGTGCGTGGATGCATGCGCGAATGTACGTGTATGTGCGAGTGTGAATGTGTGTCCGCAGAACATTTTTGAAATCTAATAATTAGCACCAAATAATTTATAAACTGACAGTAAAGACCTTTACTTTTCCCACATTTAACTTCAAACACGAGAATTCTTGTCACATGATTTAGTTTATCACATGATATTATTCACATGCAGTTCTAATCTCACTTCAACTTGGACAAGCCTGTCAAATGTCAGGTGATCAACAAAATTTATGTCGAAATATGCGTGAATTTGTTATGTCTGAAGTTGAACGTGGGCAAACTAAAGGTTTCTGGTGTGTCTTCATTTACTTCTCTCTCAAGGGTTTTACAGCATAATTTTTGTAGTGTTTTTGTTTACAGTAATATAGTATTGTCATGCAATTGTTTGTGTGTTGTTACATAAATGTGCCTGTCTTTCTGACCCCTGGTACCATTACTCTTCCCAGGTTTCTTCTCATCGAAAGGTAATAGTCATACTGGTGTACGATAGGTCATGGTAGACCCGCGCATGTATGCATCTCATCATGAAACAAATATGGCACTCGCATTTAACGCAAGGGAGATAATCCTACATTTTAATTTTTTTAAATAATTTATTTTTGCTTGGATTTGTTTTCAATGTAATCTTTAATACATTAATGTATCAATTTAATTCTCTGGCCATTTTTGTTTCATGAATTTATTCGTGTCATGTAATAAGAAATGTCTAATATGTATCTTCTGATCCCCCTCATGAATGTTTATAGCCTAATGGTCTCTATATAGTACTAGTAATATTTATGTTGAAATTGAACCATTGTTTGTGTTATATATAACAAACTAGCCCTTGCATGATTTGTTTTTGGTGTTTTTTATTACTCATCAAATTAATTGTAACACTATTTTTAATTGGTTCAGGATATGTGTGATACTGATATCATTAGTGATAGTGATCATCTACATACTCAGTTCACACAATAACAATATGATTTTTAAATTGTGGAATCTTATTAATCAATTTAATTTAACAGCATTCTTATTATTTTTGTTCATTCGTGACTTGTAGGTTGCGAGATACTTAGTTATTCTGTTTAAACCATGTTATTTTTTTTTCTTTCTATAGATCAGTGGTAGATATACGACTTTGTTTTTGAAGAATTTAGCAGAAGCATATGTGTTGCTTAGTAATATAGAAACCAACCATGGCAGAATGGATGGATCCATTTACGAAAATTTGAACATCGAAACATCGTGAAGCATTTCCTAATTTATTTAGCATCCTTTGTTCAAATTTCAAATTCCAGAGTCCAATGCTATTACGATGAACTCGATGAGACAGGGTTGCATGCAGTAAGATTTTCATAATCATTTCGCATCGACGCTACATAGCTTATTAAAGTCTGTACAGCCTGGCCTGCGATATTCAACAGAACTTAAGATTTTCATAATCAATTTGCATCGACGCTACATAGCTTTTTAAAGTTTTTATGGCCTGCAAGATTTATCAGAACTTAGGATTATAATAGTTACTTTACATCGATGCTACGTAGCTTATTAACGTCTTTACGGCCTGCAAGATTCATCGGAACTTGAGTCAAATCTTTTCTAGATCTAGTACTGGGTATCGTTTCTCGAAGCTCTCTTAGTCGCTAAGGGACCATAGCACTCTCTTTGCCGATAGCTAATACATTGCTAAGAGAGTACTATGGTCCCTTGGCCGCTAAGAGAGCTTCGAGAAACGATACCCAGAGCGATAGATATTAACTAAGGTGGTGTTCCATTGAGAGGTAGGCAGACACACCTAAGAGGTAGGCAGACACACCTGAGGTAGGCAGACACACCTAAGAGGTAGGCAGAAACACCTAAGAGGTAGGCAGACAGATAGACAGACAGACAAACAGACAGAGGTAGAAAAGGCGATAGCGGGCATATATGCTACTTTATTGGAATCACCATTCTGAAAAGCATGTTATTCTTGTTTTTACATACTATATCCTAGTGTCAAGCCGAGGAGGGAGTAAAAGGCTGCCATCTTTGGAACGCTCTCGACCTCTTTGTCTTCATCATCATGGGCTTCATTGGAGGAATACTCGGGGCGTTGTTCAACTTATTTAATAAAGCATTGACAGTGTACAGAGTAAAGCATTGCCACACAAAGCATAAAGCGTTCAGGTAACTGTCGACATCATTAAGACATCAACCAGTGAAAACTATACTATTGTATTATATAATCTTCAAAAACTGACGTGTCCAACTGCAAAGAAAGTATATGAATACGTGTATAGCTGTTAATGTGTATTACACCTGTGTAAAAAGCTTTCCAATGCACTAAGAAGGTCATGTAGCGCTCCCATATCTACCTTTATCTCTGGCCCCGAGATTACGAAACTTTTCTGAGTACGTTTCTGTACTCAACTCAGAATTGTGTTCATAAAACGTCATGTG
>JAUTBZ010151748.1:0-11664 GCA_032361785.1 Lepetodrilus galriftensis
TAACGATCACCAAATATTTTGACTAAGTAT
This sequence comes from Lepetodrilus galriftensis, assembly GCA_032361785.1. Lineage (NCBI taxonomy): Eukaryota > Metazoa > Mollusca > Gastropoda > Lepetellida > Lepetodrilidae > Lepetodrilus > Lepetodrilus galriftensis. The sequence goes on from JAUTBZ010151748.1 coordinate 31, forward strand.
TATTTTATGCAGAGGGTCGACGTTCGAAAGAATGAACAGACAAGTAGTAGGCTGGATTTGCACGTGCGGGTATGTGAAGAAGAGCACGTGCAAATCGAGCCTTTTTACCCGTGACCTGTTATCGATAAATAAGCTAATTTTCTGGGCAGACAGTTGTGTATTTACATAGATTGTTAAGACAATGCAATGTTGACATGTGACTTCATCCAATTTACTTTATGTGCGAGAAACCCGTGCAACCCGTGTTGAGAAACCCGTGATGAGAAATCATCACCATTTTCAAAACAAACGATTGTTTACATCTGTCGAGTAAAATTGCGTATTTAGATGGGTTTGCATGGCATCTCATGCCTGAATGTGTGGTTTCTTGCAAATATTGCTCTATATATTACATATAACCAATAATAAAAATGGGCATAGGTAAAATCACCTACGTGTACGAGTCATTTTAAATAGGAAGGGATACAGGAAACTCAACTCACACGTGACGACTTCTTCCTTTATGTTCAGGTTGATATTGGCCGGCGACATCGCTGACGAACATGGAAATCCTTCCTGGTTTCGAACTATGGCCTGAAACGTACAACAATTGATGTAATACCATGTCGTAAAGACTCTCTATGGCACTAGACACAGTAAAGATGACAAGAGCCATCCAGGAATATAAATAGCCCTTAGTCGGAATATGAACATTCATTTGCGAAGACATTGTTTTCCTAATGCTGCAATCTCGACATAAAGCAAATAAATTGAAGGATTCAAAGGAATATTAGATTTGAGTAAGATTCAAAATGTTGTCTCACGACAATATGGACATTGTCATCAATCAATTGCTATAGTATTGATTGGTTTGCCTTGTCATCTCAAATTCTTATTAACAATTTATCCCATGATTAAAGATATAATCTCTGAGGACTCTCTACAGACAAGAACTTATTGGATATATAGTCTCTATGGTGATGTATTGAAATACAAAATAGAATAATTACTGAATTCTTACAGCAAAGGTAAAATAAAGTATGGTAGGAAATAGCAAAGAATAGGGTCTGATGATTCTAGTAGCATTGGCAAAGGTTTGCCTGTACACAGTGGGTGTGTCACATACTACATCTTGGAAGTGAAGCAATCAGGTCCAAAATATAAATGGGTTGACATCAGAAAATCTAGTTCCAAATTATTAAAAGATAAAAATAATTTATGTAAATAAATTTAAATAGACATTTGTGACTATTGAATTACCATAGCTAATTTAGAGTCTATCACATAAACAGTCAAAAGGTCAGAAAGTTCATTTTGGTAGTACCTTTAAATTTGTATTTAATTGTGTACATTTTCCATCTCGGCTCATGGATTTGTACCGTAGTAGTGATGCTAAACATGATAAGAACACCTATGATAGATATGATACAGTATAATTAACACATTATTTATCAAGTAGTGTGCAATAATTAATAGTTTTATGCTTAAAGCATTTTTATGTACTGTATTTTTTAAATCAAATCTACAACACTATACAGTAGGCTTTAATTATTTAAATTATTTGATTATTATTTGCTCATTTAAATTCATGTGACCATTTCTATGATGTTGAGATATATTGTTGAGATATATTGTTGAGGTATATTGTTCACAAACAGCCTGCTGTGGGATGAGACTTAGATCATGTTACTCAGATCATCTCCAATGTTACTCAGATTATCTCCAATGTTACAAAGAGTGTTGCCATTGTTACAAACATCATCTCCAATGTTAATAAGATAATCTCCAATGTTACAAATATTGTTGCCAATGTTACTCAGATCATCTCCAATGTTACTCAGATCATCTCCATTGTTACAAAGATCATCTCCAATGTTAATAAGATCATCTCCAATGTTACAAATATTGTTGCCAATGTTACTCAGATCATCTCCATTGTTACAAAGATCATCTCCAATGTTAATAAGATCATCCTCATCTCAAATGTTAATAAGATCTTCATCTCAAATATTACTAATTAGGTCATCTCCAATGTTACGCAGATCATCTCCAATGTTATGAAGATCATCTTCATCTCAAATGTTACTATAAGACCATCTCCCTCCAATCTTCCAATATGTTACTAAGATCATTGCCAATGTTACGGTGACCATCTCAAATATTTGCTCATGGAATCGGGACAAGATTAGCAATTATTCTTACAGAGAAAACAATCAGAAAAGCTCACTGAATTTCCTCTATTGTAATACACACACACACAAAAAATAAGGAGAAAGAAACTCAACACTTTAAATATTTGTTGTACCAGAAGCAAATATATAATTATAATGTTTTAGTGTACAAGCTTAGCGATTGTTCTACTGGGCAGAGATGTGCCAGTGTATGCCGGATTGTCTTGGCTGTAGATGACCGTAGGCTGAATTCTATCCAGGGCTGCCTAATTTTGTGAGTGCTTAACCCTGGTTTTAGATTCTATTAATATTTAATGCAGATCTTGCTGTGTACAGAGAAGTGGAATATGTTCATGCAAGTTAAAAGTTCAAGCAATGGGCCTAAAGCAATTTCACTAATTTTGTTCTATTGAAGAATAAAAACAATAATGTATTTTCTTTGAGATCTGAATGGAATTGTTTATTACACTTCAATTAAATTAAATTAATTGCAGATTAATTTATTATAAATATAATAGAATGTAATTATTACAATTAGGAATTTTACAAAACATAATATAAAATAATATAAACTAAATTAAATAAAAATTAGAGAAGACTTAGGTACCGGGTAATTGGAATTTTAATATTAATTTCTTACCTTGATTTCGAGATCTGAATGGAATTGTTTATTTACTCCAATTAAATTAAACATAGAATTACAGATTAATTTATTATAATTTTAATGAAATCTAATCATTACCATTAGGAATTTAAACAAATAAAATAATAATAATGTAATTTTGTTTATTTTAAATTTCGGGTTTTTTTTTAGACAAGACGTAATTGAATTTAAATATTCATTTCTTACCCTGACTTCAATATTGAGTTGCTTGTCGGACTTCCTCTGTCGCAGAGTTTGCAGGAATCTGGCAGCTGGAATGGGGTCCTGGGCTACAGAGGCCACTGCCTTCTCCTCTTTGGCTGAAGCATCCATAGAAAGACCACACATCACTTTAAACTTCAGCAAGCCCGCACTAAAGGAATGTAGCAACTTTTTCCCCATACTGGTCATGGCTCCCGGCTATGTTGTAGCTAAAGTCTGACATGCATGCTCCATGTTTCATCTGTGTAACGTACATGAATGTCAGTCTGCAGTTCAGCGCGCATGCAGCCTGCACGGGGCAATGCAAGCCTAACATTTCTGAGGATCAATGTGCATGTCCGTGAGTCGCCGTTTTGTCTCCCCTCCCTCCACGAGATTGTTGTACAGTCCGTGAGTCGCTGTTGTGTGTCTCCCTCCACCAGATCTGGAGGACTGGCTCAGAGACGATGTCCTGTCAAGCCGTCATACAGTCAAACAGTCGGACTGTCGCACTCGCCTACTCTCAGCCAATAGAGAATCCCATGCAGATAACGCATTGGTCGTCTTACCACAGATAATTCCAGGAGAGAATGAGAACGAGATGGACTCCAATCAAAAGCCAGACAGTGCGAGATATCACATACAGATAGAACAAACGTACAAAGCTGTATATCCTTTGGTCATGTTACGGTTAATAGCATTGCCCAAACTAATGTCATATCAATATGTTCCCATCAGAGTTCCACAATAAGCATCTACACATGCAGCCATGGATTTCATGTCCTATGTCAATACCCCCGTATTAACGGACGGCACGTGCGGTCACTTCACGCGATTGTTTGCTCTGGGAGAAATCAAGGAGGTCTAGAGCTGGAGAACTAAGTGCAGATCGTGTTATGAGATCATGTCCATGCATTAAACCACTCATCACACTTCCCGCTCCGGCAGTAGGTCATCAACGATCTGACCGGAATCCCGCACTTGGGACTGACTTGTAATACAGGTGTTTGAACACGAGGAAACCTCAGGGGGGACTGACACACGACACAGTATGCGAGAGCCTCTGCAGACGTCACTCCTAGTACCTACAGCACAGCAAGATGCAACACACACACACACACACACACAGACGCAACACAGAGCAGACGCAACGCGGAGCAGACGTAACAAGGAGCAGACGCAACACAGGGCAGACGTGAATCAGCAAGGATAGACTTAACACATGAGCCTGCCCAAGCAGACGGAAGAGATGATACTGAATGGATCAGAGGAAGTGAAACACACACATACACATACACACGCACACAAACACACACACACACACCTCAAGCCAGCAGAATGAAGTATTGATCCCATGAAATCTGGGAGATTGGGCAAATGGAATTCCCTTAATGTTTTCAACATTATCTGATAATCTGTGAGCAGCTTGTGTATGTGTTGCATGTTTGATACACTGCAAGTGGCAATGTGTCTTGGGCAGCTGCCACAGAGGTGGCAGAAATCAGATTTGCTGCATGCTCGGGGGGATGCTGCCCCTCGGTGTGGGGTAGCTGTCCATAGCAACCAAAGGCTGCACACTCTCTCCACGTATTTCTCCCAGAGGCAATAAATTCACTGTAAAATCTCCCTACCATTCGAGAACTTCGAAACTGCCTATTGTCTGGCTTACTGTCATCACATTTGCTGCGGTCCATGATGAAGTAAAGATGATTGGTATCAGGTTATGGTCCAATGCATTATGATTTCCAATAACTATTGAAAATTATTGAATCATTTTTTAATGCTTTGGTATGACGGGAAATATCTTGGGGATTGCAATGTATAATTTAATTATAAAATTTACATAATTATGCTTTTATAAAAGGATTAAATTCAATTTGATTCTATGAGTATGAAATTTTCTATGCCAGGTTCAGAATGTAATATTGATTTTAGAACAATTTTTATAGATGCACATTTAAGAAAATTCTATATGGTGAAGAGACTTATGTATGACACAGATGACACGGATATTATAAATGTATTTTTACAAAAGAAAGGATTAATTTATATTGGTCTTAGAGTCAACATTTAAACATCTATGTCCTTGGGAAACTCTCTGGGGGAAATCAACATGCAAAACATTGACTTATCATTATTGTCATGAAAGTTATTTTTACTTCAGTAATAATACTTGTTTTCAAGCTAAGATTGTTTGCTGTTAATAACGATAATCTGTTGTGCTAACTCTATGTCAACCCGCTCACACAGTATGATTCACATGAGCTAACATTATCAATTTTTGATCAGCAACACTACAAACATCCTATCTATTTAGGCGGGAGGCTAACAATTTGGCCATGACTAATTAATAAATCAATATGACTGCTTTATACTGTTTGTATGTCTATGTACAGTGGACAGTATATGATGTATGGGTTTCATTTACATTGCGATCTGCGTGAATCTTCAGGAAATAATGCTACTTTCCTATTAACGATCAGCATTTTTGTTCTTGGTACAATTGCGTTTTTGTAGCTGACATGTTCTTGTAGGCACGTGTGTCAATGGATAAGAGTACGGTACATACAAAAATACAATGATCGCAATATTTTCTACAACCATCAATCATATGTTTACCACCATCCTGATAGATCTATGAATGTCATGTTTTGTAAGATCAACACTTCCAAAATAGCACAAAATTATTGATTTGAAATGTTAGTTGTATTTCTTGGCGCAGAACATACATAGACATACATAGGTGTGACGTCATGGGATATTTATATATCTGACTGTATTCCACTGTTACCGTAATTCTCCTAATTGGTACCGTATTACAAGAAAGTGACACTTATCATTGAAATATAAAAAAAAATAAAAATTCTTTTATTAGTAGTAGTAATTAGTAGTAAATGGCAAGTTGTGTGTTGTGTATCTAATCCAGGGAATTATTTCTCGAAGCTCTCATAATATCAACTATGAGATCATAAATGTTCTCGTAAGTGCACGATCCCCTTGTATCAGAGATGACCGCGATGAGAGCTTCGAGAAACGATACCCAGATCTACAAATATCATGAGTGTAGTGCAAGCTAGTTTTACAGATCAGTAGGTCTGATAAGTTTATGAAAGGAATTGTTAAATATTCTTTCTGAAAGCCACCAATTAATAATGAATGATAATTACATGTATTCTAAAGATAATATATTTTTCATAATTTATTCAACCAAGGACCATTTCTTCAGTATTTTTCCATTATCTTTTTTAAAAGTTCATTATATCATTGTTGAAATGATATTTATAAATTATTCCTGTATGTTATAGAAAAAAAACCCACAATATTACAATCAACAGATGTTTTGTTTCTTGCATTTGCATTAACACATCTTAATAAGATAATGATTGTAGGCAGTGTATTAGGCAGCGACGTTAAACTCCATATTCACTCACACAGTGTATTATCAATCTGATATTGATTAAATTACAATAGATATCATAAAACCGGTATCAACTTAACGACACACTTATGAGTTCACATCCTGACTTTCCACGAGAATCAGCCTTGACTTATAAAGCACACTTCTCCACTTCCAAAGAATTCCTGAACCAGATGCGTCAAGATCAATGCAAATCCAGAGATTTGAACTCGAGTTTCCTTGAGTGTGAAGTTGGCACTTTACCAATTGGCCAAGCCCAGTGGCCTCACTTAAGAGTCCTACTCATGTCCGCAGAGAGAATAGGAAATGAAAAGGAGTTAATTATGAGATAAATATATGGCACTGTAATGATTTCTTATCCAGAGGTCAGCCAAGAGGTCACCCAAAACCAGCTAACCCGCTTCTTGAGCTCCTAACTTATTGATGGCAGCTGATTGCCGATTCCAGGACGTGTCTTTGAAGGAGAACATTCTTCTTTTAGGGCCTGTTTTTTTTTTCTTCTTCTTCCCCAGAACAACATATTTTTTTTACGATACTAGAGTAAATAAGTTCTCTGAATTTGGAAGAGAAATGAATGCGGCATTGTCTCATGAATGTGGCATTGTCTCATGAATGTGGCATTGTCTCATGAATGTGGCATTGTCTCATGAATGTGGCATTGTCTCATGATATCTGTAAGCCTCAGCCAACTACCAGTGAGTGAGTGAATATGGAGTTTAACAACACTGCAGGAATCTTTCACCCATTTGCGACGAAGCCAACTACCAATCCTGTATTCTAGTCTAATGTGAATAAATAAATAAATATATTTATAGAACAAACAGAACTTAAGTTATCCTCCCCCCCCCCCCCCAATGAAAACATGATTTGTATTAATCCTGTGTCAACTCAAAAATGTCATATCCAATGAAAGCAAAACTTAGCATCAGCATATCACCTGGTAATTTTGATTGGACTAGATCCAGGACAGAAGAAGTCGAGATCTGATTTGTTGCCGCGCGTTGCTCAACATTAGTATTGATGACCAGTAGACTCCTATCACCTACTGTCGTCACCTACTGTCGTGCCAGACTAGCTGACTGTGTTAATAACGAGGCGTCAAACATGTATAAAGATGCCTTTTACCGCCGCAATAACTCGCTCCATTGAGGATTTACAATGAAACAATCATACAACCATGGTCATGCGGTTATGTTATTGATTGTATGCTTTGCTGTAAATCGGATTTATATGGCTGGCAATGTACATTATTGATGTACGTAGTGTCAGTTTTATCTAATGTTATTGACACTTCCACATATAGGCTGACCAGCTGAAGCCCATAGAGACACAGAGAGAGACATAGAGAGACATAGAGACACACAGAGAGACATAGAGATACATAGAGACACACAGGGAGACATAGAGAGACATAGCTGCACAGAGACAGAAAGAGATTATAAGACACAAACACACACATAGACATAGAGATACACAGAGAGAGAGAGAGAGAGAGAGACACACACACAGACACAGAGAGAGAGAGAGAGACACACACAGACAGATAGACACAGAGAGACAGAAGAGAGAGATACAGAGACAGAGACACATACAGACATAGAGAGACAGAGAGAGAGAGGGAGAGAGAGAAAGAGAGAAATAGAGAAGAGAGAGACATAGGGAGAAACAGACACATCAATAAGCATACAGATATACACTGTATACAATTAGAGACATATAGAGACACACATAACACTATTAACGCATAGAGACACATAGAGACATAGAGACACACAAGAGATAAAAGAGGTAGACAAATAGACACAAATAGACATAGAGAGAGAGAGACATGGACACAAATAGACTTATTCAGCCACATAGACACATAGACACACATGCATATGCATAAAAATACATGTCCAAATCACATACAAGCACACAGAAACACAGATAGACATACATGCACATAGATTCACATAGTGATATGATGTACATAGAAAATCACAGAGACACATATGAATACATAGAGAGACATAGAGATAGACAACTTGTCTATGTAATAAGGAATGTGACTACTGTATTGTATATCATGACATGAGAAGACCGCAGTGCCCAGGTGAATCTTCTACACTCCCCATGAGTCAACTACATGTATAGCTATTGCAATAATCACATCTACACTGTATCTATGTCTCATAATTTAACATTGTAATATTACACTCCATAGTCATTGCTTTATTCTGTACATCTGTCACAACATATTTTGGGGAATGTAAACCAAAATCTGATCCAAAAACATTCATTACCTTTCTGGTATTTCTCAGCTCTTTCTTTCCGTCGTCGCTTGTTTTCTGGTTTTTGAAACTGGTCTCTGGAAAGACAAATAACAAATATATAATATGTACTGTTATGATAGTGTGCATCTATAAAACAAGTAAAATTAGAAAAAGGAAATATTTTATGTCAGCTTCCTCCGCTATCAAATCCTATAGTTTAACCTTCTTCATGCTGGTGACAGCTGGAAATGTCCTAACTCTGTGATTTTAATATTATTCCATCGAGTAGACGTGGAAATTGGTAGAATGAGACGGAATTGTAAATGCTTTACCGTCTACTATAGTAGTATAGCTGTGAATGGGTACCCAGTAGGATGAGACGTAATTGTGAATGCTTTACCGTCTACTATAGTAGTATAGCTGTTAATGGGTACCCAGTAGGATGAGACGTAATTGTGAATGCTTTACCGTCTACTATAGTAATATAGCTGTGAATGGGATCCAGGAATAATAATATAATAATAATAGGCCACTTATAATGCGCCAAATCCACCCCCTAAGGCATGCTCTAAGTGCCACATTACTATCCCCGATCAATGGATCTGTGTACACTCAGTGTTCCTTCTCAACTCCCTGGAATTGTGAATGCTTTGTCTGCTATATAGTAGTATAGTTGTGAATGGGTACCTGGTAGGATGAGATGGAAATGTGAATGTTAATCTACCAGCTCTGAATGGGTACCCAGTAGGATGAGATGCGATTGTGTCTTAAATGCCAGCTTGGGTGGTATGCTCTCCAGGGGCTGAGAAGGTGAAATAAGACTGGGAAATAATGTTGTGAAACCATATATTTTACTGCTGCTTCAATCAGTAAGTACTTGCAGTAGGTGTGCGTTTTATCAAAGATGTGTGGATTTTTATGAAACTCATGAAATAATTTCTCATCTTCCTGAAAAAGCTTCTATTATTTTCTTCACACATTATATAATATAGGAAATTGTTTCACTTTATATTAATAATATGTACTGATGTCTTGAATTATTTTGTATATAAATTATATGTACTTCATCCATCTTATCTTGTGAATAGAATTATCAGAATGAAATTGGGTGTAAATTTCTTTTTTTCATAAATTGCAATAATTGATTTGATTAAGTTTAAGTGTTCTACAGGGACTTCAAACTCCATAATCCCAGTACAGATTCAAAGATATAATAATCTCAAATAATAATAATAATAGGCCACTTATAATGCGCCAAATCCACCCCCTAAGGCATGTTTTAAGCGCCACATTATTATCCCCGGTCAATGGATCTGTGTACACTCAGTGTTTCTTCTCAACACCCTAGGGAGTATACAACCAATACATGATATCAATCAATACATCCATAGACTTTTCTAACTATTACAGCTATTTATAGAAGTAATTTAATTAAGAACATGAAAGACACAAATCACCACTAATTTTAACAATCAAATATAAATTTAAAAAAATATATATTAAATGTATAACCAAAGATTATATAAAATTTCTCTAACCCAGCATCTGGGGTGAGTTTCACGAAAGGGGTGTATATTTACGGCGGACATAAATGACGCGGATTTGCTTGTATTACGTCATTTACGGTGATTGTATTACGTCATTTACGTCTGGTGTAAATATACACCCCTTTCGTGAAACACAGCCCAGCTGAAAGATGTTTTAGTAATCATCACGAGTACTGAATTTATTCATTTTCAGCAACCATACATCATCATGAACAGTGACAATCTTAGAGATTAGATTTAGAAAGGTGATATTTTATGAAAGCTTCCTCTACTTTGCGAGGCACATTTTACATGGTTATAATAATAAATGGTTATTTTTAGTGTACATCGGATGCTGAGTTGGTGATAACAGATACGGTACCACCCCTCATTGTGCGCAAGGACTGACAGGTAAATTAAAATCTATATATTTACATTTTATCTGTTTCAACTTCTCTATATTCACGTGATATTTCATAAACAAGTGATAGTAAAAAAAGCACAATCTTCAAATTTGAGCACACACATGGTCACACTCATCCTCTCACACAAGGGATACTTTATTACGCTCAGGACTCGGTGCATAGTACCACAGTGAAGTGTGAACGTAATTAAAGGTACCCATGGGGTGCGAGGATGGGTCACACTTGACTTTATTCATATAAAATATTAATATTTTGATAACTATCGAGTACTGGGGATTAGCCTAAGTACATAATTAAATAACAACTGTTGGGTGGATAAATAAAGCCTAATTTACTAATTAGTCTCAGATCGAAATTTGTTTGTCCACTATTAATCATGTATATACAGGTATATCAACTGTGATAGTATGCCTATAACTGGCATAAATGTATACATGCACCTAGGTCTAGACAGTAGCCTAGTTTCTATTCAATTAGTGCACGTGTCCACATACTATTTAAATACTACATGCCTGGAAGCGCATGTTGACCATATTCATACAAAGCATTGACCAGCTCTTGACCAGATGAGAATAGCGTACCCTGTGTTCGTGTGCTACATATACCATTGACCTACTATGTATACATTGCAGACAACTATAAGCTTGCTCATTATAACTCGAAATGATTAACCTTTTTTAGTACGAGAGATGGCCAAATGCTTGTCTTTGCTAGCCTATTGCTCATTGCTTTGGTAAGTCCTATAGGTATTGCACAACCAAATACTCTTCCATAGGCCACTATGGTAGAGTTTGGATTGATGTAATCTTTAGGAAGGAAAGCACAATACCTGAACCACACATGAAGTAACAGTTCATCATCTGCAGTCTGGTAACTCACACATAAAACATTTCTACCGGGGTATGTTTTCTAAACACTAACAGGAAGTGGGTCACCCTGGTCTCGCAGATATTGGACAACTCTGAATTTCACAGATAGATGGCTCAGATCAATGGATCAAGTTGTAATTATTTCTT